>APFE031295435.1:0-27017 GCA_000404065.3 Pinus taeda
AAAACAACTTCTCATTCCGTGTCATATGGTTAGACCATTGAGAATCTAGGTACCAAACATCTTTACTAGTATTTTCACCTTTGGCATAAGATAAAAATAAGTGATCTCGAGGATACTCACCACTTTCTTGAGCATAATTAGCATTTTTAGCTTCTTTCAATCGGCATTCTCTTTCAAAGTGACCATACGTGTTACAATGGTAACATTGAACATTTCTCTTATCAAATCTACCTCTACCTCTTCCTCTGAAACTACCTCTTCCACTTCAGCCACCTCTTCCTCTACCTCTTGAATAATTTTGGCTTTTCCATTTACCTTGACCTTGATGGCTTTTGGTACTACTGCTACTTGCATCTCCATTCTTTGTAATTTGTAATTCAGAGGAAAATCCTTTCTCTACAGCTTCAAAGGTTTCCTTCAATCTTTCTTCATGAGACATCAAAGATCCAACCAATTCATCAAACTGTAGTTTTGTTAAATCCTTACCTTCTTCCATGATTATTGCAACATGATTCCTCGTATTCTTGGAAATAAGCTCTTATCAAGAGCTATCTGAATGTGAAACAAAGCTTGAGCATTCTTATTCCTTGCTTCCTTTCTTGTTGTTCTTTCATTCGCTGTAAGAGAATTCCAATCAGTTGGCTTCTCATATCCTCATTCAACAATCTCCCACAAATATTTTCCAATAAAAAAGGTTGGCATCTTAATGAACCAATAATCATAATCGTTCCCATCAAATTCTAGAACTAGCATCTCGTTAGAATTCGACATGATTAACTTTGGCGAAATTCCAACAATACAACTTTAACCCAAAAGAATTTTACTTGCTCTGATACCACTTGTAGAATATGAAATTAATTATTTCAACCCAATTGAGAAGCCAAAAATACTATGAAGAAATAATACATAAGAAAAAGATAAAACAATTAAAAAACATAGTTACTATATGAGCTAAGAAACGTTGCAAATATCATATATTAATTCAACTATTAACTACATTCTTATATAGTAAATCTATTACTAAAAACAACTCTGAAACAAATCTCCTGACATCACAGCTAATTTACAACACTTTCCAGCAGTGACCACCCTAATAATGTGCTTCTTTAATTTTGGAGTGAACACAAAATCTTCTTGCTACTTTGTCATCATTTTACATAACTAATTGAGCATTATTCCGAATAGAAATTACATGACATTATTAAGGATTATCTTGAAAACTCCCCTTTAATTCTTAATGAGGGTTTACTATCTTATATAGTAGTGCCAAAAATTGATCTTTTGTAACTTCTTTGGTGAAGGTATCCCCTAGCAGATCCTTAGTATTTATGTGTTTCAATTCAATATACTTCATGTGCACCAAATCCTGAATGAAGTGATATTTCATGTCAAAATGCTTTATCTTGTTGTGATGAACTAGGTTCTTTTATAACTTGATTCCACTTACATTATCACAATAAATCACTATAAGTTGAATTATCTTTTCTCCAATATCTTCTAAAAAAAGTTGTGAGCCAAAGAGCTTGTGTACATGATGAGGTAACTGCAACATACTCTGCTTGTGTGGATAAGAGGAGAAACAATGCTTTGTTTCTTTGAGCTCTAGGTAATCAAACTAGAACAAAAAGAGAAACAATTTCCAAATCTGGAGACATGAACTTAAGGTCATCATTACTACCTCCCAAATCTTAATCACTAAATCCAATAAGATTGAAATTTTGAGAAGAGTAGCAATAAATACCAAAATTTAGAGTGCCTTTCACATTACTTAAAATTGCTTCATATGTATTTTAGATGGATTTTTCATATACATTGAAACAATTCAAAGTCAATAGGTAATATTAGGTCTTGTGTGGGTTAGAAATATCAAGCTCCCCACAACACTTTTGTAAGTTGTCTCATCAACTAAATCAAAATCATCATTTCTACATAACACAACTCCATGAGAACTTGGAGTAGGGGATGGATTACAATCAATCATATCAAATTTATTTAGCATATCTTGTGCATACTTTGTCTCACAAATGAAAATCTCATACTTGTTTTCATAAACCTCCATTCTTGGAAAATATTTCTTGAGGCCTAGATCTTTCATGTCAAATTCATTCATCATGGAAACTTTGAATTTATTATTCATCTTAGAACTACTACCCATATATAATACATCATCAACATACGAACTTATGATTAGAATACCATTACCTTATTGTTTGTAGTAAAGTTGTTATAGACATTTTTGGGCACTTCAACCCCAATCACAAATGTCAATAAACTCAGGGCTCTTAAGTCCCTAAAAAGGTTGCTTCACTGCCTAAAGGAACAAGGTCAACTCATTACATTATATAAGAGAAGTTCTCCACTGAAAACTGCTCATAAATGGTCACAACTCGACCATATTGAAAGCTCCATGCAGAGGGTGCGATGCATATCACCTTCCCAATGTACAGGGTGCGATGCATATCACCTTCCCAATGTACAGGGTGCGATGCATACTGTTTTGCTACTCTATAGGGTGCGATGGTCGGGAATGGACAAATGGTAGGGACTAAAATGTGAGGTGGAAGATCATGGAATCTTCTAGAAGCTTCCCCTCTGACACTTGCCACTCCATTGTTGACCAGGGATGAGTAAGAGATCTTCATTCTCCAAGTGGAAGGAGGAACTATCACAGAGAAGACACTAATAAGATCCCAAAAGATGACTCACCTCTCTATAATCATCTATATATGGATCCCTCATCATAAAGATCCAGAGCCTGGAATTTTGTAATCTATAGAGAAGTGTTGTTGGTATTCTGGTGTACATTCACAGTGTTGGGCGATTTTGCTTTGCTTGAGGTGAAAGAAGGGCTTCTTAGCTCGAGGATGATGCTGGGTCACAACTGCTCATGGTTGTAATCCTCTTGCTACTTTTATCCGAATAAAGCTATTCTTGTTTCCTTCCATATCGTGGTGTACTTGTTTATATATGCTTATATATGGTTAATGTACATCTCATCTTGCATTATTTAGGAATTTAGATCTTTGTTTCTTGCATAGTAGTATGTTGTTGTGATTCTACAGGTCCTTTTGAAGCTGAGTAGACAAAGAGCGAGCAGCAAAACTCTATCAAGAAGGAGAGGGAATCGACTACAAGACTAAGGTTGGCCCTCTTGATTCTCCTCTCATCTATTTTCATAAATGGAATCAACAAAACTCTATCAAGAAGGAGAAGGAATCGAGTGCAAGACTTAGGTTGGCCATCTTGATTCTCCTCTCATATATTTTCATAAAAGGAATCAATAGTAGACTTTGATTGTTTGTTTCTAAGATAGCCACACATCTTAGTGGGAATAGGAGAATCCGTATGGACACTATTCTCGTATAAAAAAATGGTAGAATCACCCATACTTCTCTAGAAGCCATTTTCCTCAAAGTATCCATCAATCCAAGCATAGCACCCTCTTGGTGCTCGTTTGAGACCATATAAAGCCTTCTTCAACTTGTAGACATTATTTTATTTTCCTCCCACTTTAAAACCTTGTGGTTGTTCCACATATACTTCATCGTCTAAGTATCCATTCAAGAAGGCATGATTCACCTCCATATGATGTATATCTGACTCTTGTCTTGCTAATGATGCAAATGTCTCTTCATAATCAATCCCACACTTATGTGTGAATAATTTGGCAACTAATCTTGTCTTGTGTCTTTCAACACTCCCATTAGTGTTAAATTTAGTCTTGTAAACCCATTTGGTGCCAATCATTTTCTTGTAGTGTGAAAGATTTGTCAATTGCCATGTGTCATTCGTGTGAATCTAATCCATATCTTCTTGAATGGCTTGCACCCAAACCTCATTATTACATACATCCTCAAAACATGATGATCGAAAACCACCCTTAGCTAATAAAGGGAAATTGACTATCTCACCTATTCGGTTTTCTTCATATGTTTGATTTGCACTCCTCTCAAAGATATCAATCAATATTCTTACATTATAGAAATTGGAGAAGAAGTTCGACTTGAACTTGATACCAAAGAAATTGATGAAGGGATCCTTGGTGGAGTTAAACCACTAAATATAGAAGCATTAGTTGGTTGCTCATGATCAATATCAACAATTATATCATCATTGGAAGCAGATTTTGTCTTCTCAACATGGCCTTCTTGATGACCATAAACTCCCCCTTCATAAAAAGTTAATCTCTTGAGACAATAAACTTGTTAGTGAGAGAATTATACAATCTATAAGCATTGCTTGTCTCGCTATACCCAATAAAGATACATAAATCACTCTTTGCATCTAACTTTTTTTTATTCTCATAAGGTACATGCACATAAGCCAACCAACCAAAAACTTTGAAATGATTAAAATTAATCCTTTTTCCATACCATGCTTCATTAAGAATCATCTTTTGGAGTGCACTAGTGGGGCTAAGGATGACAATGTACATTGTTGTAGCAACTGCATATCCCCCATAAGAATTTATCAATTTGTTAGTCCGTGAGTTGCTCCATTTTGTTGTTGTGTGTATGCAGTAGTATGATGCCCCATGATGCCATTCATATGAAAAAACCTCTCGAAATCTTTTGATAAGAATTCCCCTCATGATCAATTTGTAAACATTTGATCTTACATATTTTCTCATTTCCTATGAGCTCTTTGTTCTTTAATGTATTGAGGGCTTCTCTTTTTCCCTTCAAAAAATATACCCAACAATTTCTTGAGTAATAATAAATAAAAGTGATGAAATATGATGACTTACCCAAACTCTTAATGTGTGTAGGACCACAAGTTGAAGTGGGTAATGAGCCATACATGCACTGCCCTTTAAAACTCTTCCCTTACATGCTTCCCTTTAGCACATCCTTAGCAAACCTCGCAAACCTCCTTATGCAACTTTATGCAACTTTACCTTAAGCATACCATAAACTAATGCATGCAACCTTAGAAACTTCAAACTGTAAAACTTTAAATGCCCATACATGAGATTGCATAACTTACTTGAATCCTCGTAAGCCATATTTGCAAGGTTTGTTTTATGTTCATCAAAGCTCAATGGAAGCATTCCGATTACGTTCAGCCCCCAGTGATGAAGAAGAATCGGTATTCCTTCTTCAGACATCCAACTAGGAATACCTCCAGATCCTGTTGAACACTATTAGGTTCGCCCCACCAGTGATGATGAATCGGAAAATAATGAACTAGGAATACATACTTCCAACTACGTCCCTCAGGAGCTCGTGAATACGTACCTCCGACCACCTCCGTGAGCAGCTCGTCGCAATGCAAGAGCGGTTGGCTTTTCTTTGTTGTAGTCCACCGGTTGGGGTTGGTTGGAATTTCAAAGGCGCCACCTATGACCAGTTGGGTTCTTTCACAGTTGGGCTGCCTGCTGAAACGGCAGCAGGTTTACCTGTGGTTCAATTCAAAAAAAAGAAGGCAACAATGTAAAAAGAGCATAAATGTGCACAATTTGTTTGGAGGATTTTGAGGATGGTAAGAACTTGGTACAACTGCCATGTTCCCACATTCTGCATCCTCCCTGTGCTACCCAATTGTTTAACAACACAAATCAATGCCCTCTCTGTCTCGACGAAGTTGAAACTGAAAAGAAGTAAATAAAAGTAGAATTGAAATTTACATATTCAAAATTTAGTTGGTGATTTCTCTGATCTAATTCTTTTTTCAATGGAATATTTTACCTTTAATTTGTTTAAGTACAATTTATTATGTAATAATTAATTAGTGTTTTAAAGTAAAGAAAATATTTATAATATTTTAATTAATTTTATAAAATAGGGCATTGTTTAATAATAAAATTTTTATTATAAATTAAGAATAAAATTAATATATATTAAAATGTCTAATTTATATTTTTTTTTATTTTTGACAATATTTAGAAATGAAGTAAATATTTTTTAATAAAATGTTGTAATGGTTAAAGGAGACATCTCAATACACTAGATGTGTTATACAACAATACCAAAACTAGACCTATATTTAGAACAACTAGTTATAAATAAATTAGAACAATGAGTTATAAATAAATTAACATTATAAGACAAACCAATTGCTATACATAAAAAATTAAAGTAATAAAAAAAGTTATTATTGAGTGTCAACTATTTAAGGATTTTGGGAACTCTATATTCACTAGATATTATGAATTCATTTATTGTGGTGGTGGACTAATGATGAAGATAGCTTTTGTTATTGAAACAAGAAAGCCACTGCAGTGGCGGTAGTCGCTGCCCGGGTCTGCCACAACAACAATACAAACGCTCTCTGCAACATGCCAAATTCAATGTGTAATTTGTTACAAAAATTCAAGGATCTGCCATAACAACAATACAAACGCTCTCCATCTATTTAAGTCAGCTCAACACTTTGTGAAAACAGTCAACATGTCAATAGGCTATTTAAAGACTTCTCGTTTCGACCAGCCAATTACTTCCACGGAAGGTGGCCAACTTTTAACATGGAAATTAGTTCTATAATACTGTTGGGATGTAGAAATATGTTGCCTCTTGTATTTCTATTTAGTACATGCATATTGCAACCTCTTGTTGTAGGAATCGCAAGCTGTGGGGATTAAGAGTGTGCCCAGAATATTTGTTTTTCTGAATTGTTGTGAAACTGGACTAAATAGAGTAATTGAAACCGAACTAAAACACCTAAATGATAATTTTAACACCTATATTCTTCAACTCAGCAAAAAAAATTCCAGTTAGTGAAATGACTGGTTAAATCGATTACAAACAGCATAATTCATTTCATCATTAATATATGTTACTAAAACACGTAGCACCATCGGTCTCTTGGATAGGTTGAACCAATACCTTGTGAGAGGCTACCGCTAGCCCAGTGAAAGCTGCTCACATAATTACTAGCTCCCACAGTGTTGTTATCGATTAATTTTTTTATGATATACACTAGCGGTAGAAAACGGCTCGATTGGACTTCAGACTAGCCAACTATGGCCTTCGACACCGCTTTTGATAAGTGGAAAGCATAAAGATATGTCCAGGTTTGAAGAATTAGATGGTGGAGGCATATGTGATGTCATTTTGTTAATGCAGATATGTGGAAACCTGTTCTAGTAGAGGCTATATTTCTTATACTTCAATCAGTATCCCACATGAAATGCAGTATTTTCGGGGTTCACCTTCAGAGACAAAGCTAAGAGCAGAGGTAGCTTCAGAAAGGTTTGATGCTTTTTGAGTAGCCCTTTCTTATGGCTTATAGATGAATGCTGATTTTCTTTCTTATTTTGGGATGTAAATATGATTATCTATTACCTAAATTTCAGCCAATAAACCAAACTTTCTTTCTTATAAATCTGCTATGAATCAAATGGGTATATCCCCTTTTTGTAGATGATGATTTTGAGAAGCTGAGAATCAAGTAGCTACTTGCAATATGCAACCAAAGACCAAGTGGGCACATCTACTTTCTTAAATTGTTATTTTGAGAATTATTTAGTAGCCTTGGGAGGCTCATCTTTTCTTTCTTTTGAGGTGTGATTATAATTTTGAATTACTTAAATGTTATCCAATGAACTAACCATGCTTTCTTATACGTTTTTCAGGAATCAAATGGGTATATATTTTGGTTTTATATTGAACGAATAATCAAATGAATCAACCATTCTTTCGTCGGGTTTTCAAATGAGTATACATTTTAGCTTTATATTGGACTAATAATCAAATGAACCAACCATACTTTCTCATAAGTCTGCCATGAATCACATAGGTATAACCTTCTTATACATATGCGAGGAATAAAATGGATATATCTTTTGGATATATCTTTTGGCTTTATATTGGACTAATAATCAAAGGAGTTAGACTTAGACTCTACGAGCTTTGTAAAATATTTAAATTTTAATTAAAATATTTGAAATTTAATTAAACATAGTTATATGTATATAACAATAAATTAACAAAATATAGCTGAAAAGTTCAAAATAGGGAAAAATGGATGCAGGATTTTCCTATTTTTCTTCCTTGGTATAGTAAAATTTAACACAACAAACAATACAATCAACTACCAACTATTAATATTAATATAAAAAAAATATACTTATTACCATTTAATTTTACATAACAAATTTTGCTAGAAAACTAAACTTCTTCAAAATATTAGTGTATAAAAATTATAATGTCCATCAAATATAATGAAAAAAGTGTTTCAACTAATAATAAACTTTATTTCAAATAAATCATTAAATCCATAGACACTACTATGACCTTAAATAAAACACAACAATGATTATAAAAAGGAATCCCTGTAATCAATTCTTATCTAATTTTTAAATTCTCTACGCATCGTGTCTGCAACTTAGATGTACAACAGAAACAGAATAAGTAGATATAATTATGAAAGTCTATTTATATCATATCATGTATTAATTTTGTGCATACTTTGACTGCAAAACACCTTTTATCCAACCACGACATAAGACCCAAACAATCCCGCTCATAAATACTTTGATGTACGCCCTGTTTTCCCCGAAAATTGAACTCGAAATGTGTGATAGTGCTCAGAATTTAAACGGAATGATTCTTTTCTAATGTAAACTGAACACATGGTTATTTCACATCTATACTACAATATTGCCATCGGCATTTGTATCAAAAGCTCATATTTCCATCATTTGGTGAAATTTCTAGTAAATCTGTGAGGCTGATGACTTGGATTTTTACACGATAGAAAATTTATCAACCAGGTGTACTCTAATTATGCGAGAAGAATCAAGCATTAGAAAGAAAAAGATCCATGTAAAGATGCATGCATGGGCTTTTAGTTTTATTCAGTGGGTTAGGGCATCTTACTGTAACATTGATTAAATAATATGGAAATGAATATTTATAGAATATGTAGTGTAAACATTCGGACTACTTGAAAAGGCAGTTACTACGTAATCAAAATCTCATCAAACGCTCATTCTCATGTTTTCTTGTAAACATTGCAGACCCCAAAATTTCCACAGATCAATTGAATTGCTTCCAAGATTCAGAATTACGTGTTTTTCCCCAACTGTGGCACCCAACATTGCGACAACGAAGACATGTGGGCTACCTCTTCGGCAGATCATTGCAGCGGCACCGCGATTCTGCCCTGATATGCAAATTGTCTCGGCAGGCTATGCAGATTACCAGTGCCGGATATGGGAGTTCTCACAGCCCAATATGCGGATTACGCTACAGAGTATGCGACTTAACGGCCCTCAATATGTGAACTATCATCACCCAACAAGTGATTATCAATGGATATGCGCGAGTTATAACCGTATACGCGAGTTTTCAAGGAAATGCAAGCAATTACCAGTTCAAATGCGACACAATACGCGAATTATCACCAACGAATATTGAATTATCATTTGTTACGCGCCAGTTACGGCCACATACATGAGTTCTCAAAGGATATGCGAGCTACCACTACTTCAAATGTGCTTTTTCAGAGGATACGCTCATTATCACAGAAAGATAAGCAGGCCGTTACGCTGATATGTAAGCAGGTCCGATATATGATTTTATTTTTGTTGGCGAGTATTTGATTTTCACTAATAATATTGGTTAGTATTGGTTGGTGTGTGAGAGAAAATTTGTAAGATATATTTTTTTTATAAGTATATTTTTTTATATTAATATTAATAGTTGGTAGTTGATTGTATTATTTTTTACTTGAAATATTAATTATTAAATAGGAAAAAAATTTAAAACTTAAAACTTATTAATAGGAATAGGAAGATAAAAGTGTTAATGTAGGGCCAACTTATGTTGCCACTTGTGAGAATATGAATTCACCAAAGTATACGTGGGCCTCATTACATTGATACGACACTATGACTTGGCAACATGTTCAAAGTTGTCCGGTATCTATATGAGACAACGGAGAAAACTAATGAATTCTCTCTAGATATAGAAGAAAAAGAGGCAAGGTTGGGGTTCAATGTACGGTATACTAGGGTGTTTGAAATCTTCTCTGAAGGCATTCTTATAGCTCATAGCCGCAGAGGTCTGAATAATAGATACGCATATTTATGGTACTGTATATATGGCAACACGCTGAATTATCGACTGAATATATATATAAGTTTGAAGGTATTAAATCTTGAGGTCATAAGGAAGTATTTCGAGGAATAATGGAAGACTTTCATGGTGATCCATTCGAATGGCTTTGGGTCGATGTATTTGCTCTAATGTTGTCACTGCTCGACATTGCGAGCTAGGGTAAGAGCGTATCAGTCTCCAGCAAATGGAAATTTGGGGTTGAATCCGACATTTTGTGGGCAAAAAATAGCCGAGAGCTTTGGAAATCCAAAATTTACGGTGAGAACAACTTTGCATCAGATTTAACCAAGAATTACAGCCTATTGCCTCTCTGTGGAAGCAAGAGAAAGACGTCGGGTAAGTTATTACATTACAATCAATTTTTGTTTCAAGAACTAGATTGCATTAATTAAAAACCCAAATATACAATGGAATAGACGGTAATCACGGCCAGTAATAAAATATATTAAATTGATAAAAATATAAATAATAAAATTAATTAAATAGACGTAATCACAAGAGTAATGAAAATATAATTAAATGAATAAAATAACAAAAATATAATTAAAATAGCAAAGTAATCAATTTTTGTTTCAAGAACTAGATCGCATTAATTAAAAACCCAAATATACAATGGAATAGACGGTAAAAACCCAAATATACAATGGAATAGACTGTAATCACTGCGAGTAATAAAAATATAATTAAATTAGTAAAATAATAAAAATATAATTAAAATAGCAAAGTAATTCATGTTATAATATGTGTAAACACCATGCACATTGCATGCAAGCCATGTGATTGTGTGTAGCATTATCATGTTCTCTAGACTCGCCTCATACATTTCATGTGGTCGCCTATGTAAAATATACATAGGGTAATGATCCTGCCTTCTACACTTCATTTCCACTATATGTTTCAGTAAGATTCCTCTTTGAGTATACTCTCGGTGATGGAGGGCCATTGTTGGCTATTGTCGGTTGCTAGGAGACCATCGCTCAGGTGAGCGGCCGTTTATTGTGTTATTATTGCTGTGATTTGTTTCCCATTTTTTGTGTTTGGAATTCTAATCCACCTTGCATTTGGTTGTTAATAGGTTACAGTGCGTAGACGTTCTTCCTTTGCACGCAGTTCAAACTATTAGGGTTTTGCTTCACGGTAAAATAATAGTTTTGCTTCAGGGTAAAATCTCCGAAGTATTTGTTTTGATTGTTTTGATTGATATTTTTTTAACTTTATATATATATATGGAAAAACAAAAATTCACACTGTAGCCAAATTTCCAAAAAAAATATTGCGGACATTAAAAACGCCATAATGTATAAAGAATTTTATAGTAAACTTTATATATATATATATATGGAAAAACAAAAATTCACACTGTAGCCAAATTTCCAAAAAAATTGTTGCGGACATTAAAAATGCCATAATGTAGAGAGTACACTTTTAAATGCAAATGATGAGCTTTTCAGGAAGCTTTAAAGAAAATTTATGGCGCTCTGAATTTTATAAAATATAACAACGCTCTAATTTATATACATTGTTTTAAATGCTACTATCTTTTTTTCTGCTTTAAACTTTTGATCATTGCCTTGAAATAAAATTTAAAGAAAAATTACAGTGCTCTGAATTTTATGAAGGTTACGGCTCTCTAATTTATTTACACTGTTTTAAATGCAATGGATGTTCTTTCTTTTCTTAATTTCTGGTCATTTCCCTCAAATAACTTTTAAAGAAAGGTTCAGGGACAACAAAACTAGATATTCGAAGTGACATATGGAAACTTAATAACACAAACAAGGTTTGTATTCCTATTTTTGTTCTATTTTTACTGTAACTATTTTACCGTAGATTGAATAATTGCTCAAATTTGGAATTTGAAAATACTTGGAATTTGAAAACAAATTTGAAAATACTTGGAATTTGAAAATACCTCTCCGAGTGTACTGTACTTGCAGCACTTGCAACAAGCGAGGATGAGGGCCAGGGCATGGTTGAAGAGGCAGATTCTTTTAGCTTCTGTCACATTAGGGTAAGACTACTATTCAGTTGCGCCTCTTCTTCAGAGCTCAGGGTATTGTCCAACACTATAAACCTATGCTCAAGTTTAAGATGGATGAGCATGTGTGGCAGGTGTAAGCAAGTTGTGTGGCGCGTGGCAAGTGTTAGTGTCAAGTGGAAAGTATAACGGAGCATCAATTTGGGAGACGTATGAATGGAAGTGGATGTATGAGTTTTTTGAAACTTTTATCCTTTTTGAAAGTTTGTTAGCCATTTTTGAAACTTTGGATAAAATTTTGTTAGCCATATAACGTTACCTCGAGACACGTGAAGGTTCCAATAAGAGTCTCAAATCAAAACTTAGGATAAAATTTGGGTGAAGGGAAATTGCAACGCGAGACTTTGGTTAAATTTTGATAACCCACAAATTTTTTGGGTCAAAAGACCGATTAATGCTTGGTCAACGCCGTATCGATCGCTATAGTCCCTGCATTGCCAGAGGCAGAGACTAATAATAATAGTGAAGAATTATATTGAGAATTAATATTAAGGCTTTTTAGTGTGTTGTACAAGTGAATATAGTATGAATTCACATGCTTCACAAGAAAAAGAATTGCTCTTATGACACCCACATTTTAATCTTGGAGAATACATTTTCTTGTTGTTTAAGTAGGTTTAGCTTTATGAGGAATTGTGTACAACTATTATGTATGGTTCATGAGCACTACCTAAATAGGATTAAATTCTTGTTAGTTGTGTGGAGACCATGCCACCATCCAAGGAAGACCAAAGATCAAATTTCTGAATTTTGTACATTTGTGGTTCAGTGTGCTAAGATAATTTACAAATAGTCAATATAACTTGAAAAATAAAATAAAATGCATGAAATTTTTGACAATTTTGGATGATTTCTAAATTTGGTTAGCAATAGAAATGGAGTTGGTGGGAATGAAACTATACTATAATTTGAGGATTAATATGTACCAATTAAATTTTCCTTCTCATTTGAGCCTTCACAATGTTATTCAAACCTATTTCAAACTCATGTGTCATTCACCCAATAATGATATAAAATATCTGAGTTCCCAGCCATGTGATACATCAACTTCTTGGAATGAATTAAGTGGATCAACTTCTTTTATTTTATCTTCTCTATTATTGTAATATTAATCTTATTAAACTTTCCCGCTTGCCTCATTGCTACATTTTTTATGCTTCCTTGTATATCCAGAACAATATCATTATCATTGAATTTTTCTTTCTAATATTTGTAATATTTTAACTAATTTTATAAAATATGGTATTGGTTAATGGATTTAAAATTTTATTACAAATTAATATTAAATTAATCTTGTCTTTTTAAACTTGATTGATATGAAATATCTATTTAACTTTTTTGTAACATTTTTCATTTCAAATAAATAGTGGTAAAGAAAATATCTTTTAATAAAATGTTTTAATACCCAAAGCGCACATGCAAGATACAATAGATATTACTCAAATGATTAAGAATATGTTATGAAAATTGAAGCTCAATTTACAATAACTAATTTTTTTGTATGTTTGGTAGGACTACATCTTCATCATGTCCAACTTCTCACAGGATAGCACAAGATTTGAATCCAGTTTCCAAAGACATTGCTAATTATGCTACTCCAAGTTGACTACAACAATGAATTGTTACAAAAAATTAAAATTATAAGATAAATGAATTGTTATACATAAAAAAATAAAAGAATAAAAAATAAAAATTATGAGTCATGATTTGGTTGAGCTTTCCTAAAAAATGGGTAATCCTATTATGTATGCATGATGAACATTACCTATAATCCATTAAACTTTGGTTAGTTGTGCGGAGTTCACTTGACCATCCAATGAGGACCAAAGTTCAAATTCCATGAGTTATGTAAATATGTGGTTCCATGTGGTAAGCTAATTTTCAAATAATTAATAAAGTACAGCAAAAAATGTTTGAGAATTTTACAATTTTGGATAATTTATTAATTTTGCTGGTAATAGTAATCAAGTTATTCTGAATGGAACTGTATTATAGTTTCTAGACGTAAATGAAATTTCCCTATATGTTCTAGTATGCCCTATGCCATTCAAACCTAATTCAAACTCATTTGTGTTTCACTCAATGATGATATAAGCTCCTTCACTTTCAACCTCTCGGATGGATCGACTTTTTGGAGCCTCTTTTGCTCAAGTCTATATGTGAAACCTAGGTGGCTAGTTTGACTTTTTTTTACCCCTTGGGGATATTATTTCATGTATTCCATGACAACACTATTCTAGTTGGGGGTGAAACTCCTTAATATATGTCCCTAATCATTTATAATGCCTTTGGTCTAGCACATTATTTTCCAAATCCATTTAAGACATGTTATTTACAAAGACAATTTATGTCAAATTCCCAATCCCTCTTAGCATTGGCTTATCAAGACTTTTATTCTCGTACAACCATTATGAATTTGTAAAGCAACTCAAAAGGGGCCATTCTAATTGAAAGAACACGTGGTATCATTATAACTAAATTTGTGATCTGCAAGCCAAAGGCACTCTAAGATTGTTCCACCTTGTCCATATAGCATAATGGATAATTCAACACTTTCTTACACCATGGGTTGCTCTTTCTATATAAAAATCCTTCTACTTCTCTTTGTAAATCGTTTTCTACCCTTGAAATCTTATTTTCCTATGTTTGGTAAACCTCTAATTTCTAAGTTTCACATGGTTTAATATTTCATCTCTTTTTTAAATCCCCAAAGGTTTATTCTATCTTTGGTTTCCATAATTTTGTTTAGAGACACCTTTGGTAGTTTTCCTAATTTGAGATCATATCCATAGGCATAAATCCACTCATATATTCGATGTTTTAACCTTAAAAACACAAGGGCTTTCATCATAATTACTATAATGTTATATCAATCGATTTATGAGCATTGAGTTGTTAGGGGAATTCCAATGTCTAAAATGAGTTTCCTCATGAAAATAATAAAACCATAGTTCAAATAATAAAATAAGAATTATTAATTCTTAATTCTTAAAGGGAAATAAATATTTTGAAAATTAGAGATACACCTAAATGTATGAGGCAAGGAAGGTATTTTATACCTAATTTATATCACATTTTAATATAACATTATTCTTAAGTATTGAAGAGAAAGAGAGAGAGGTTCTTAGCTTATCAAGACATGTTTTTGCTTATGTGTTTTTAGCTTAACTAGGGATGATAGTCTTGGTCATTCCTACTAGAGTTATCATGGTCTCTTATTGTTCTCTTGCTTAATATTGTTAAGCTCACCTTATTGTTTCCTTTCTTTGTGACCTTTTTTGGGTTGAATATTGGGGTAGATGCCTTAATATACTATTATTAGTCTTCTTTTCCTCTCCCAATGGAAATTGTGGTAGCTTGATACTCTTGTTGTGCATAGAATTCCTACACTATTTCCCATTCATTTCAATCGTGAATTTTAATTAGTAAAGTTGATAGAAGATTGTGTTGTAATTAGTTAGGTGATGATAAGTAGCTTAGTTATGAATATTTTCATTTACTTCTCCCCTTTTTGTATCCCTATTGGGTTTTGATAATACTACCTATTCTCTACAAAATGGGTAAGTAGCTTTTGATGGCACGCGAACAGCTAGGGTTTCCAGACTTTTACAAGGGTTGATCTCCATGGAAGGGCGCAAAGGAGGGATATCCACTCCCTCCTACAAGCATGTTGTTGCCACGAGAGTCAAGAAACCAATAGAAAATGACAGGGGTTATTCAGAAGAAGGGAAAAGGAACATTGAAGAGGAGCTAGACTACACCAAAACAAGGGAGAATAATAGCACAAAAGGGACCTTGTCAACCCAAAGCTGAGATCAGACCTAGAGTAGTTTTAAATGATCTTGCTTTGTAGGTGCACATGGACCACATGTGGACATATGAAATCATTTGTAAATTCATGGGATTATGGCCATACCACTGGAAACCAAAAGGAACCATAGACCTACATCTTGGGTCAAAGTGATTGTTCACTGTGGTCTTCACAAATATTGAAGATAAAGGTAGAGTGTTTGAAGGAGGGCCCTACTCTATGCAACAGCAGGCCTGTATATGTGGCCATGGATTATGAATTTTGTCCCGGAGCATGAGACTTTTATGTCGGTCCTCGTCTTGGTAAGACCTACTCTCTACCTCTTAATTATTGGCAAACTGAATCGTTAACTGCCATTGGAAATAAATTAGGGTGTTTTGTCAAAGCTTCTGAGGCCATGAAAAGGGGAAAATATACTTCCTTTGCAAGAATATGTGTGGAGATGGATCTCTGTGGAGCTCTTCCGGATGAGGTAATCTTGGAAGTTTTTGATGAAGAATGGGTGCAAACAGTAGATTATGCACATATCCAATTTAGATGCCATAGATTCCATGAGCATGGGCACCTCTTCAAAGACTGCCCTCTCAGTAAAATAGAGACCAAGATTAAAGTTAATACAATGAAATACTGTGAAATATTTCACAAAGTGGTACATAGAGGAAAATGGGGCAAAAGGGGGCGAAAGAAACATCAAAATGAAGGGCAACACGTGAGTCAGAACAGGTTCCAAGTACTTGAAGAAGATGAAGTGATAACAAAAGCAAATTAGGAAATGGGAGGAAGTCGAGGGGAGAAGGAGAAAGAAGAAGATTTTGAACAAATACATAATATTAATAAATAGAAAGAGACTATAATGAGTGATGCAGAACAAGAGATGGACCAAGACATGACCTAGACTGAGTTGTAAATGGACGACCACAAGCTACAGGAGATTCTTGATAGAGAACACCTAGATCTACAAGGGTTCTTGAAATAGGGAACCTTGGGAGTGGTAGACTCATTACATCAAGAAGGGTTTAATAGAGTACAATAGTTGTTCATATGGAAAACTCACGCTAATGGGCTAGATATGAAAAACACATTGAAAGGCAAGGTAACAAAGGTGTGAAAACTATGAAAACTACACTAGGATTAGCACCTAGAAACCCAGGAAAGAAAAGAGGTAGGAAAAATCAGAATGAGCTATTGATGGAATGTGGAAAGCTAATGATAGATTGAGGTAAGATGAAATATCTAACTAGCTACTACTTTAAAAATATTTAATAATGAAGTTTACATCTTGGAATATCAAGGGTCTAGGTAGTAAAAGAAAACAAAGAATACTTAGTAATTGAATGAAGCAAGTGATGCGCCCCAAAAATGGATAATTATATGGGCTCATTCCGCCTCTTAATTCGACTTAATCCACCATTATCATTAGTTTATTGCATGTTTTTTATTATATTTATGCTAATAGAGTGAATTGGGTTAGTCGTTATGCCAACAAGTCTAATGGGTGCTTTGTGCAGTGTTTTGGTAAATTTTGAGACAAAATCAAAGGTTTTAATGAGCACTTGGCATCCAAATTCGTGGAAGAACAAGGGAGAGGATTTTTCGGAAGGTGTCCCCTTCATTTATGGGCCCTTACCTCGAATTCTCCACCATCAGCTCGGAGTTCAAGGGTCACCAAATCGATTATCACAAGGGCAGCCAAGCAAGTCAAGTAGGACTCTTGTTAACTACAATTTTTGGGTAGCCGAGTCCATAAAGTTTAGGAGGAATGTTGGGGTCCTCAATTTGTATAAATAAGAGGGCTTAGGGCCTCATTTCAGTTAGTCATTTTGTTGGTAGAAGTTAGCTAGTTTGTAGTTCGATTTTAGTCATTTTTTAGCTAGTAGTTTAGCTCTCCATTTCAGCACATTTCCAAACTTTTTCTTGTGGATAGTTTTTGATGTAACTATCATTTCTTGAGCAATAAAGATGAATCCAGCTCTGCACCAGCTCTAATCTTTCTCAGGAGGCTATAGCTCTTGGGGTTGGGCCCATCTCAAGTGCCGAGTACCTCCTTTGTTTACCTTTATGTGTTTTTGCTGCATTCTTAGAATAAAATCTTCTATTTAGAGTTAAATCTTGTTTTGTTATTTAGGTTTCTTTTCATGATTAAAAAGGATTTTCATCTCCAGATTGAATTGATAGGTTAATAACAGAGAATATCTTCCGAAGAAAGGCCATCAAGCACCTCTGATCTCACCTCTCCCTCAGTGGGATCGTGAGCTGCGACAAAGGTGACCTTGGTGCCACCAAAAACACTGTCTTTGCTCCACCATGCAATTATTAGTGTTAGATTTTCATTTTCCGAAGTTAATATCAGTTGTGTTTGCATGCTTAGGTTCATGATTGCTTAGTTTCATAGTTACTTCATATGATTTCACTGCAGATAGACTTCTATTCATTTCCTTTGCTATTATCTAGGTTAGATTATGTCAAGGTAATTAGGTTCTTGATTTTCCAAGTCTTCATTTGTCAAATTCAAAAAATAACTTGCAAAGCGCATGTAATACCTCTCCATCCACCTGTACTCCATCAATCCCATCTTCTCCATCCTCCAACCTGGATTCTTGCCTCATGTTTGCCATTTGCTCACTTTGTCCTAATTCCCATATTTTTGTGCAACATTGCTCCACTCCGCCTTGAACAAATCCAACCATCCTCGCCACTCTTCAGCTCCATCCCCCAAGTCCTAGACCTCCTCACACCATTATATCACCTCCATACCCACTCCTTCATCTATATCACTCCATCCATCCTCCAAAATCGCATTTCTAAACATCCTGTAGAAAATTACAGACATCGTGTAGAAATTCGAGAACATCGTGTAGAACTCATGCAGACTTCCTATAGAAGCTCATGAAATTGATCTCTTAATCACCAAACTTTGTGAAACTCTCTCAAAGGGTGCTAGGAACCCCTTAGGCCCTCTCTAAACCTTCCCAACCTCCTACAAGCATTTTCTCTCACTGATCCACCTCTGCACAATCAAAAACACTGAAAGCACATGCATGATAATTCTGACAACTTATTGAAAAATATAAAAAGATGTTTTCTTTAGATAGTGATAACTTAGACACATGGATTTTACCTTCCTAGAAGTCAATGGCATCTCTTTATGTAGCTTTCATCCTCTTTTTCGCATGAGTAGGGCTAGTTGGTAAAATTAGGGTTTGTTAGGGTTTGCATTTCCTTTCAACTTTTTAGTTTCTTTGAGCAAGTAGATTAGTTTCCTTTGAGTTAGCTTTCATCCATAAGTTAAAAAGCTTCTTTTGAGAGCTCATAGAAGTTGGCTTAAGCCCCTAGTGGACTTGTGCCAGCTCACCAATTGACAGTTACGGCAAGAGCTAGTACTTGTGCATAGAGCACCGTCGCTTCCAAGTTTGTTACGAACTACCGGGTTGATAAAATTAAAGAAGGGAGTCCGAGGAGTTGCAGCATTATTGCTGAAATAATGACGCCCACCATATTTTTGGCGCCGTTGCATGGAAAGAGTCAGAGTATTGGTGATTGCAACTTTTCTTCTATTTTCTACTACAACATTCTGCTAAGTAGTTTTTTTCAGCAAGTGTAGAGTAGATTGTTTCATTTCCATTCTACAATTTCATTTCCGCAAAAGTAGATTAGACATTTCCTGCTTTTATAGATTATAATTTCAATTCTGCAATTTCATTTCTCCAAGCATAGATTAACATTTCAATTCCACAATTTCAATTTTGCAAGCGTAGATTAGGATTTCAATTCCACAAGCGTAGCCTAGCATTTCATTCTTGCAATTTCATTTAAGCAAAATAGATCAGTCCTTTCCTGCTTTCGTTTCAATTATGCATTTTCATTTCAACAAGATTGTTAGTTGTAGTTAAATCTATTTTAGTTTTGTAGGTACAAAAAAGAAGAAGAAGCAAAAGTCAACGAGAAAGATTTCCTTTCATGCCTTGTAGGAGTAGAGATAATTCAAAAAAATTATTGCATAGCACCCCCACTACTTCACACAACCAACCTTCTCTCTTCTTTGATGGTTGTGATTAAAGAACCCTTAGGTGGATAGCAAGACATATTTGAAGAACCTCAAGGGAAGAACAAGAAGAAGAAAACATTCCTCTGGAGCAAATGGCTACAATCAGAAATGTTTGGAGCAGTACCTCATCCAAAATCGAATTTGTAAATCAGATGGAATATTTCAAGAGTGATATGAGGCAGTTTCTTGCCATGCAACTCAATACCTTACAGATCCAAAGGAAGCAAGAGGAAGCCAAGAGGGCT
The DNA here is from genome assembly GCA_000404065.3 of Pinus taeda. Classification (NCBI taxonomy): domain Eukaryota; kingdom Viridiplantae; phylum Streptophyta; class Pinopsida; order Pinales; family Pinaceae; genus Pinus; species Pinus taeda. The sequence goes on from APFE031295435.1 coordinate 20,201, forward strand.
TTGGTCATATTTTGTCCCAGGTGCACTAGAAAGCATCCTAGGAACGAATTTCCAATGCACTCCCTAGAAGTGTGTTTCATCTGTGAAGAATACCATCCTACAAATCAGTGCCCTTCCTTGCCTGGACTTAAAGCTGCGTATCAGAGAGCCAAAGGAGCCACTGAATCACTCTATTATATGAACCAAAGGAGGACACATGGACCCATACCTTACCTGCAGGAACTACAAGGGACATCCAACACCTATTACGACCCCTATCAAGCCATTTCCATGCCTTCTTGGAGTCCCCCTGCTCATCCTTCCTCGTTCACACCTCCTCTTTGTTCCTTCACAGATCCATGTTATGCCCAACCAACTGCTCATTTGTTTCACTCTTATGCTCAGCTAGAGCCTCAGTGGAATGCACCTCATCAGGGGTGGAGGCCCCAATATAACTCTCCTCCCGCTCATTTGCCTCCACCACCTGCCCAACCACAACCCCATCCACATCCATCTCAAAAATACACCTCCACTCAACTACCTGTACCACCATTTCCAAACCCATACATTTGAATAGCTCAACCCAATTGCAAAGCTGAGGCACAAAACGTCCAAATGACTCCTCTTGAGCTCAATGATCTTCACCGTAGCTCAGTAAGAGTATTGCAAGAAAGATTTTTTATTGACAACATTGAAGGACCACATCGAGCAAAAGAAGATTCAAAAGAGGATAGCAAAGAACCATGGGTTGCACTTGATGAAGAAAAGACATCAAAATTAGAAATTAAGAGTGCTCCCTCATGGTTACCATCAAATCCTACATGTATTTTAGAGAAAACTCAGCAAAAAGAGGAAGATGTGAAGGTCATGATAGAAGAAGATATGGCGAATGATCTAGATTAGCAAAAGGACCAAGGATATTAGAGCTATATTGAGATATGGTTCGAGATGGTCACTAAGTTGCAACAGTACTCTCTTCCTCAACTATGCTCGATCCCTTCAAATTCAAATCATTTGGTCTCTGAAATCCAGATAGCTGTCAAAGCATGCATTTCAAGCCTCCACATCATTTTGTCTCTAATCTCGATGTGCACACGGCACCATTGGAAGTATTCTTATACTTGAGAACGATTTTGTTTTTCAAGTAGGGTAGGGTAAAAAGAAAAAAGAAAAAATGAAAAATGAAAAAATGGAAATAAGAGGAAAAATCTAAGGTGAAAACCTCCATGAGGTGGTCAATGGATTGAAAAAAGAAGAAAAAAAAAAGAGAGAATAAGATCCCTCGGTGAAAACCTCCCTTGGAGGCACCCAGGGCAGGCAATTAGGGTGAAACCTCCATGAGGCACCCTAGTTGTTTAAAAAAAAAAATTAAAAAAGAAAAAGAAAAAGGAAAAAGAAAACATGACTAATCTCTCTGAAAAAATTGCAGGTGGAAGTGAATACATTGCAGGGAAAGAGGGGCACGCAAAACGAGGACATGAGTCTGTACTAGGCTCTAGGACATCCCTTCAGACACTCCCTCCATGGCCACTCACCTCTCCTATGATTTCGTCACATTTACGTCAAGATTGGGCTTTCTAGAGGAAGTTATGGGCTTTCTACAGGAAGTTCCAAGCTTTTCTACAGGAAGTTCCAGGCATTTCTACAAGAAGTTCTGTATTTCTACAGGAAACATCCTGTACAACTTTCAGGCAAGCCAAATTTTATTTTGGAAGGAAATATAAAGCTTGGAATCTATTTATTGGGCCTGCAAGCATCCATGTTTCCATCCCTCACCTTTCTCCATCATTTTTTCCACCTCATTGTACTTCTTTTATGAAAACTGTGTTTTCTACAAGAAGTTCATGTAGAAATTACAAAAGGCTGGAAATGGATTTTAAAAATAGTTTGGTGAACATGGAAGCTTCATAAATGGTTCATAAGTCCTCCTGTAATCTTCAAACTCCTCCTCCATCATTTCCATCCATGCATCACAGCCCAAGCTCATTTTTCTTACCATGCAAAAAACTGCAGAATGCTTGGAAGCAAAAATGCATAGTGTTGAAAGTTGTTTTTCCCTAACCTGAAAACCGTGCATCCATTTACAAAACTATTACAGGGGGAGTTGTATAGGGATGATGGCAACATGCTTGAGCAATTTCATCCAATTCCTGTGCATGGTTTCCAAGAAATTACCCTCCATCACCTTCAGCCATTTTTTTCATTTTCTCCATATTCGTGCATCTGTTTAAAAACTTGTTTCATGGGGAGATGGATATGGGTGAGAGTAACCAACCCAAGCAGTTTTAGCCGATTTCGACGCACGATTTTTGAGATATTGACCTCTGTAATCTTCAGCCATTTTTCATTTTTCTCAAAATCCGTGAATCCATTGACCACCATTTCACTCTCGGAGGTGCACAATGATGATAGACACATGCTCAAAAAGTTTTAGATCGATCCGATCTATCGTTCGGGAGCAATGGCGAAAAAAAGTTTCTGTCCTATGGAAATTCAACATCAGTAGTCTGAGGGTGCAGATCTGAACGTGGAAACAAATTCGTGCAGTGTGGATCTGACCAAAGGACACCTGCACAAGGAAAACAGCCATGAATCAGCAACCAAACCATCATGCAACCACAGAAGCAAATGCATGCAGCAAATGAAAGGCCACAGCACCTCACAACAACCACGCTCGACTTCTAGGTACGTGACTAAACTCGTTCCTCTGTTGCATGAATCTAATTTAAGAACTGCATGAACAAATGAAATGGTGGGATTTATTGAGAAAGCTAGCTAGTTCGATTGCACTCATCCAGGGATCACCAGCACATGTGTGTAGTCATTCACGGGAAATTAAAAAAAAAACAGAGAGTGGTAGAGATTTTGAATTCCAATGCAACTAATGGTAAGGGATTCCAAGAAGAGAACATACAGTTCATCATAGCACTGTAGTCTGCATGTGGCCACATACACCTGGCCACCTTTCCCCCTCACCATGAATTGCACCTAATTCAAAAATGCTCAGCCGAAGAACTCAAGTTAACCGTTGTTCATTTACACTTGCAACTCCTCTCAGCGAAGTACGCGTCCTCCTCCATAGTCTGTTAGCCCGAGATTTTCGGCCTGTTTCAAAATTCTCCCACGTCCCAGGCTTGTTGAAAAGTGTCGTGACATCCTACAGAAGCCGACAAAGCATTTTACAGGAAGAGGCTCTACAGGAAATACAGCATAGCCTTCTGGAGCAGAGAAAATCGATTTTTCTTCAACAAATTTGGAGTCTCAAAAGAGGTCGGCTCGAAAAACACTCTTCCATGCATGTTGTGTTGAAAAGGTGATGAATTGAACTATATTGAATAAGGAAGTGAGAGACAAGTCTGTCTATGAGTTGAAAATAGTGGTTTGCGTGTGTGTTGCTCGGAATTACTCAGTCAGTTCTACGTCAAAACTCTCCTCCATGGTCCCTGATAAAAAATGTTCTCCTAAAAGAAAAGATGAAGCACTGTGAGGGCTGTGGAGTATCAAAGAAGGTATGTTTTGATGGATATTTCAATATCTTTTCATTAGGACTTATAAGCCTTTTTGCATTAGAAACTTAGAAAATAATAAAGAATTATAACGAAACATGCGATATTAATAGAGAACGCTGATAATTGTCATTCCCATGTACAAGAGGGAGGAAAAACGAAAAGTGGCCATCCTAAAGGAAAAGACAAAGATGAATTAACTGTTGTCCCCTCGACGGGAGACTGCATGTAAGCCAGATCAAAATGGACCAACCGAGGAAAGGAAACAAAGATACCAGCTCGGCGGAGAAAAGGGAAAAAGTAACTTAGGATTAACGATTCTACGAATCCATCAGGATCTTAGATCCTGAGGGATTGCTGTTTTATCTATTTCTGCATCTAGATATCTCCATCATCATCCTTATATAATGGATAGTGTTGTTGGCTAGACGGGATGACTTTATGTAATTTATTTTAAGAAAGATCAAGACTATAATCGTTATGCTCTGTTAAGACTTGAGTTACTGTAATTTTACTTCATGCATTAATACAGACTTGGTTACTCTTTTATCTTTGAGCCTAGATCAATCTTAAGCGATGTACCCCTGGAGGCTAAGGGCCCGGCCCTAGAGGACACTTGCTCTTGTACCATTACGCGTGGTTTCTGTGTGGTTTGTTTATCGACGTGATCTAGTAATTTGTTGTGTTTTATAAAGTTTATGTTACATGCTTTGTTGTGTTTAACTCATTTAATGTTACTGCAAACAAAAGTGTTGTATTGACGCTGCATCATGTTACCAATCCTTTAAGTGTTGGTATAATATGGTTAATCTCTATAGGATACTATCATTCCATTACAGAGTTTTATGCGATTGTGCCTTAGCATTACAACATTTATCTTGGAAGTTCTGATTTCACATGATTATTGAATCCTTGAATGTTATTGTTTTCGTCTTGAGATGCAATCGTATGCTTTTACTTAGAGCGATAACGGAGTAAAATTAAGCACGTTGTGTTTATATGGTTTTTAGTATAGTTCCATCTTGGATCCATAGGTGGTGTTGTTCCATAGTGTGTGTACATCTTTAAGAACGAAGGATTGATGTTTGGAATGGTGTAATTGAATAGATTTACAGCTTGTTGAACTTAGTTACTGCTCATTTCTTTAAGTGTTGTTTCATTTCTGAATTGTTGTTCCATTTTTGAATTGTTGTTCCATTCCTGAATTGTTGTTCCATTTCTGAATTGCCGTCCCATTTCAATTATTGTTCCATTTCAAGATTGCTGATTTGCTATTTTATTTACTTTCCGTTTCATTTCTTATTTATTATGGACGATCTCAGGCTGAAGTGAGCATCGGCATCTGCTACCTGGCTCCGAGACCCCTGATCTATTCCCATCACCTTCTAAAGGGATGGGTTATTGCTACTGAACCCTTGACTGATGCACTGTTATATTTCATTGCTATTTTCTTTACCTGTCGGTTCATTGCTTGTTTGTTAAGGACGATCTCACGCTGTAGTGAGCATTGACATCTACTACCTGGCTCCGAGACCCCTGATCTGTTCTCATCAGTTATGAAAGGGATGGGTTATTGCTACCGAACCCTTGACTGATGCATTGCTTTATATCCAAATGTGTGATTTATCCTTTTGAAGTAGTTAAGTTGTAGACACGCATTAATTTACTTTTGTAGTTTTAAAACAATTGTACTACGAGAATTACTCTGACAAATGCTAAGCCTCAGACCAAGACACTCTTTGAAATAGAAAAACGTTCCCAGATTGACATATTAATGTGAGGTAACTAGAGGTGAAAGAGACCCTTTTTATAGCTCTACATTTTAGCGCCGTTGCCGTGGAAAGAGTGTAGCCATTTGTTCTTTTTTTTCAGGGTAGTGTACGAACCTGCTAGGGAAGAACAGGGTTTTGAAAATGGAAGGTAAGAACCTACGTATGGAGCATGTAAAAACCATGCTCCTTTGCCCGTTTTCCTGCAGATTTGCTGCTATCTGCTTAAGAAGGATTTAGTAGTTAAATTGACTATATGACTAAGCAGAAAAAGCAAGAGAAAAATTCCAAACCTTTACCAAAGCCAGAAAAAGCTAAGGGGCCGGTGACCCTTGGTCGATCAATCTTCATAGAAGAAATCTATAAGAAAGCCGAATCTCAGCCTTCAGTAGGACCCATGAAAGTTATTTCCAAACAGCCTACTAGCTCCCTTCAGGCCACAGGTTCACCATTTGTAGCCTTTGCTGAGGTGCATAGTCAAACTAACGAACAGGAATTTCATGAAATTGAAAATTCTATTCCGGAACTATTGTAGGAAGGGAATTTCAATAATCTTTGTGAAGGTGAAGGGGAAACAGGGGAGACTGAGGAACTGAGATCTCCTCTTAGGATAACTCAGCCATTGAGTAGCCGAGACAAAGGGAGTGCGGAAAAAATTATTATTGAAGGGATCCAATCCCCTTAGACAAAAATCCGAAATAGAGGAAGTGCTATTAAAACTGTTCCTCTCAAAGCCATTCCCTCTCAACCTAGGAATACCCTCCTAGATATTCTGGAAGGTTATTGGCATATATTTGACCCAATGGCTCAAAATCTGCCAAACACCCAAGCCTCTACATTACAATACCCCATAGTGGATTCTGCAGCAAATGCCCCCATGAAAGAAATCCCCCTTCAACATATCCCTACATTTCACGAGCTTACATCAGATGACCCGGATGCATTTTTATTTGAATTTGATGTACTGTGCAGGGGATATGATTACACCATTGACCCCTAGAAACTAAAACTGTTTCCCTCTACCCTGAAAGGGGCTGCTTTAAGATGGTTTATGGGATTAGGTGGTGGGGTTATAAATAACTGGGAGCAAATGAAAGAATCCTTTTTAAAAAAATATCAAGACTATTGCAGGTCTAGAGAACTAAAAGATGAAATATTCTAGATGATAGCTAGACCAAACGAAACATTAGAAGAGTATGTGGAACGTTTCCAGTATAATCTACAAATATGTCCCTATGCATCACTGCCTTTGTGTGATAACGTGTTGAAAACAACATTAATAAGGGGCGTGAAAGAGAAATGGATCGAAACATTAAACATTATGGGGAAAGGGGATATTTATCACGAAAGTTTTGCTGACATAATTGATTTATGCATCTGGAGTTCGAGAGGGAGTACATGAATCAAACCAGCGGAACATGATCGGTTTGCAAGAGAAAATAAAATCCCATCAGAAGGAGTAACGCGTGTGGAAATTGGAAATTTATTTGAAAATTTTAAAATGGATATACTAGGAACACTGACTACACAATTGGACGTTTTGCAGGCCAAGCAAAAGCAAAT
>APFE031295442.1:0-10437 GCA_000404065.3 Pinus taeda
CTCTATCTATATATATATATATAAAAGATTAGTCTAAGAAAGAGACATTTTTGCCCAGAAAAGAATGGAAAATCTTGAACAATTTTGACAAAATCCGATAGAATTTTTTGGAAATTAGGATTGCAACTATTAAGTTTCGAAAGTTTGGGGAATCCAGGGTCCTTATGAAGTTGAATCTATTTGGACCATCAAAAAATGATTCAAAGACTCAACGGTTGGATTTGTTAAGAAAAAAAAACATTGGATTCAATAAGAAATTAGTAGTCATCTTGCCAAAATCATCACCTGGTTAGATAATGCCCATTTTTTTATGCCAATAGACATGTCTATTTGGAAATAAGAATTCCATAATTTTAATTTAATTATTAATTGTTATTTATTTAGTGTATTGTAGAGTTTTTATCGACACATAATATTTTTAGTAGTATACACAAATCAAAGGTTGAGCTTGATCTTGAAAGAAGTTATGCCATTTTCATTAAATTGAATAATTAGAAAAAATGCCATATGAGAAGTGTCATATGAAGTAAGTGATGGTTTTTTGGGCATGTGGTATTTAGAAGTCATGTCATTGGCATGTGGTATTTTAACAAGGGCTATTTATAAATTAAGGATCTCCATAAATCTCTAAACTTAATAATTTTGATCCATGTTTTCTTTTATATATGTGTGTGCGCTTTTTAGAATTTAATTAGTTTTTTGTGTGCCTTTTTTAGTAATTTTATCAATTGAAATGTATCATGAAATAAGTGTATTTACATTTATTATTGACCCATGCTTAACCATATTTATAGCTATTTAATTTATATGATAATCTTAGTAAACAATATATTCATCTTAATACACTCTCTTAATAACATACATAAATAATATATTTATTTTGATGGGCTTTCTCCTAATATGATGATGATGATGGAGGTGGTGGTTAATGTCTATGAGACCAGACTTTGGTCTATTGGACCTAAAGAAATGAATTATTTAGCTTGATTTAAGATTTTATTCCTATACTCAAAAAGTTTAGAGAGAAGCCTCCAAGCTCACTGCAAATCCACACACATATTTCATTAAATTTTAAATTAAAAGATGATCTAGAATGTCAAAATAACAAAAAATCAAAAAAATAAATAATTATCATTACTATAGTATACTATACATACATATAATTGAATTTATATATGGGGATAAAAAATATATATATTTATAATTTAAATAATATTTTGATTTATATATCAAATAAATTTTAGTTGATATTTAAATACTATATAATTTTTTAATATGTTTAATTACATTAAAAAGATATAGAATATTTAGTATATTGATTATAAAAAAATATCTTAAATATTATATAATTTTTTAAGTTGTCTTTAATGCTAATTTTTAGACTTTTTTTGGTTGAATTTGGTAGAAAACTTTGAGGTAAAACATTGATATGTTATATTAACTGATTTTTTTTTACTGTATATATGGATTTATCACTCTGAAAACCCCTAGGGTACTTATATTATACAGGGGTTGCCCATTAAGTTTAGGATTTCAATAAATTTGTACAAAAATTTAGAAAAATTAAACTTGAAAAATCCACTAGAAAAAATTCAAAAAAATCTTTTTACTAAAAACATTATAATTTCTTAATTATTTAATTATATAAAAAAATCTAAAAATATTTAAATATTTTGAATATAAAAAAATCTTAAAAATGTAGAATTCATAAGACATTCGAATAATTTTTTATAAATAATAAAAAAAATATCTAAATATATAAAATTATTATTTATAAATCATTATACTATTAATTAATTTAGATTTTATTAATTATACCGTCTTTAAAAATTGGAAAGTAGGAACTCCTAGAAATCTCCACTTTATATTCGAAGAAATATAATATACCATGTGATGATAGCATACATGAATGAATTGACCAACTCTTTAAAACGAAAAATATAATATGAAGCTATATATACCCATCGTTCTTACTTTGAAATATTTTTTAAACTGCCACAAAAATAAATGCAACTCTCCGTTTCAATATCTTTTTATTCTTCTGAGTTAAGAATAGAAAAAGAACTCTATGTCCTTACTTTGAAATATTATTAAATTGTGAAGAAGAAAAAAAGGGCACAATTGTGCCTTTTAATTTCTTTTTAGTTAAGAATAGAAAAACATGATTCTATGTTCATGCAATTGTAGACGTTTTATTTTCCTCAGATCCAATTAGCTAAAAAGAAGAACAGAAGAGTTGGTTTTAATTTAACAGAAGATAGAAAAAACAAGACTATAGTTAACTCAAACTTTGGGGCCCCTATTTTCCTCCAAGCTAAAAGTGCTCTTCTCTATAAATTTTGTTGAGCAGGAGACACTAACAGTTGACTCAAACTTTAGGTGCCTTATTTTCATCGAACCTGGAAGTGCTCTTCTCTATAAATTTTTGTTTGGCAAAGCTCAATAACTCTCACGCTGCGAATAGGTGCCAAGTCTATTCACATTTACGAGTTCTGTTCCAGTGGATATCAATCTCCCTTGATGGTTGGATTGCTCTTCTTGGATAAAAAAACATCAAATTTATGAGCAGAAAATGGATTTCAATTATGATATTCCAGAGGAGTTTGTTGATATTTTAGTCCAGGATTTCGCTTATGATCCAATTAGGCTTCCAGTTTCAGATGACCCTTCTCAGGTTCTTTATAACCGCAGAACGCTAGAAGCGATCTGGGACAGCAAACGGGTTGCCATGAACCCATACACGCGGGAACCCTTCCATATTGGCGATGTCATCCCACAGACGGAGGTCAGTCAACGGATGTGCCAATACATTCTCAACAAGAGCAGCCAAGGCATATTTCTAGGGCTTCATGTCATTCCTGACTACACTCAAGTTTTGAATGAGACAGCTATGAAAGATCTGTTGAAAGAAATGGTTGTAGCTGCGATTCAATGTTCAAAGAAGGCGAAGAAGAGACGAAATCCTACTAAAAAAAAAAGAAACGCAGATGCCGGTGAGTTGTCCATATAATAGTGACCATATGTATTTCCCGTCTCCAAGATCTACATGATGATGCTCAACCCATTTCTTGCCCTAACCACGATACAGGTGATAATGGGGAGTTGGAGAACAATAATATTCATCTCATTAGTAAGGCACTTGAGGACGGGCTCTTCGTGATTTCTTCGCAGATCCCCCATCCCGAGAGTGACAACGATATGAACTGATTCAGCGAAGGCGGCATGTGGGTGAATATCGTCCGAAGGTCAAACAGTTAGGTTCAAAACATTGTGTTTGGCCTATCTTCTCGGCATGTATTTATTATCAAATAAACTTCTCAATATTCTGTGTTCATGGGACTCTTTGTTATTTTCCTGGACACTCACGTTCAAATATTACATGAATTCAGAGGTTATTTAGTTACATGAATTCAATCAATTAAACTAATTCGGTATATTGATGTTCCATCGTGCCATTCGATGCGGAGTGTGGAGGAATGCGTTAGTGATAAGACAAATTGATGTGTGTATATACTTGTTGAATGAACTATCTTAATGGTCACTTTTTATTGGCTTAGGTATGAAGCTTAACTTGAAGAGTGTCAAGTGAACTGAACTGAACCGAACCTGTGAATTGAACCTATTACTAGTTAATGTTATTTAATTATATGAATTCAATTAATTCAACTAATTTTCTACTATTTTTCTTTTTAATATTCAGTATTTTCTTTTTAAAATAATATTTTATTATACTATATTTTATAAATATATATAATAAAAAAAATTACCATTATCTTTATTAATTTAGAAAATGTAAATTTTGTATTTTAATCTTAATTTTTTTAACAACATTTTTTTTTTTTTTTTTTTTTTTACTTTTTAAAAATATAAATTAAAAACTATTGTTTATATAGATGTATTAAAATCGTTGAGTTTTAAGACATTATTTATAACATTGATAATGTGTTATATATTTAGTAAAATGCATATTATAATTATCATTATTTTTAACAATTAGTTTTCAGGATAAAGTATAAATGTAACATACAGTGATAACTCCTCAAGTGTTGTTACCACGCTTAATTATCACTGTTAATTTTATTTTGTTTTAGTCTGAATTATTAAAACTATTACGCTGAAAAGCCAACACAATGTTGCTAAGTATTAATTAAAATATTTTGGTGCACTTTGTTAAAAGACTAGAGAAATAGTTGAATTAACTTCTGAAAACAGTTACAATTGTTCTTTCATTTTTTTTTTCCTTAAGAAGAAAAGGGACAGAACCTTAAGGGCTTGAAGCAACTGGACTGTGTTGAATTCTTCCTAGAGCTGACAAAAAAAACTTAACTAGTGGGAAAGAAAAATGTGATAACAGTTGTGGGGTACAATACTTGAGGCTTGAGAGAGTCCTGACGCCCAAGGTACACTTAACTAGTGGGAAAGAAAAATGTGATAACAGTTGTGGGGTACAATACTTGAGGCTCGAGAGAGTCCTGACGCCCAAGGTACCTAACTTCTCATCACTGTTAGAAGTGCAAGAGTTAGGAGGGAGATTCTGGACGTAATTGCCAGTTCCAAGGCTGGGTGGTGAGACCTTCCAAAATAGTAGTTAAATGCATAACAAGAAAAAAGATAAGTGATATTACCACATCAATCATTATAATTAGGAAGGGATACACTGTTTACTATCATAGTAGGAAGTACATGAATGAAAGCACATGAATGGACTAATAACAGTAATTAGTGTTTATTGGTTTCTGAGTAGAGTAGGTTGCACTGTCTTAATACCATGCATTATTAGCAGATATTTATCTATAACTAAAGTATGCAAAAGTAGCGAAATATGCTAGCTAACTGGGCAAGATAATTTCAGTAAACAAATTTATGATTTAATTTAGAAGGACAGGCTAAGCATGAACCATAACACATTATTCCTTTCTGTCTTTTGTATTCTCTATAATACTGGTTTTGCACAGTCCGTAGAGAAAGCACACATCCACACAATATATATATATATATATAATATATATATATATATATATATATATATAAACCCAATTCTTAAATTATATTCTAGTAATAAGCACAGTCTGTAGAGAAATCACACATCCACACCATATATATATATATATATATAAACCCAGTTCTTAAATTATATTCTAGTAATATTTTTATGCAGAAGGAAACTTTAAAGGAGATTTTATAAACATGAACAACAAATACCCTAAAGCTTGCATTGCTCATGGCTGTCGGTCTAAGGTTTATCAGTTGTCGGATGAGTTTGAGAAGGAACTAACCATGAGACATTGAGCTTTTGAACCAATAAATATCAACTATAGAAAAACTTAGTTTAAGAATTTTGTGTCAATAGCCATAAATTAACAACAAAGTCAAGTTGTTGAAAATAGAGACTTAAAAATCAAATTCATTGGAATGGACACGATATAAAAACTGTATATCATAACTAATTTTTTTTATAGAAGTTGAAATACAACGACGAGCCGGAGATAATAGATTAACCAAAAAAATACATGCATGTGCCCACCATCAACTAGAAGAATTAATTGCCAAGTTTCGAGATCTCATCCCAGGTCCCATCTAGAAAGAACTATATTGTATGGAAGGAGAGGGAGTGTCTCAATAATAGCATCTTTTAGGCATAATGATTCTTGTTAAACTCGCTAATTGGGTTTCAAATGTTAGAGACATGCAAGGTTAATTAAACCAGTACATACATACCATCAACCTATATTGGAACACGAAGTTTCTCCTTGGAAGAATCACAATGGACCATTTCAATTATCTGGAAGACATTTTACACTCTTTGAAAGACCTACATCATCACATCAAGGATATAGTCTAGTACTTTGACCACATTAACCAGAATCTTAGAATTCATCATCACATCAAGGATATAGTCTAGTACTTTGACCACATTAACCAGAATCTTAGAATTCTGAAACACCCTTGACAATAATGAAGATCCTATTCAGGTCACCACCTCTGACTCTAATCCCTCTTCTTAGCCTTTTTCTATGGGTTGATTTCTTTTGCACTCTAATTTCCAAGTTTTTTTTAATGTTCAAATTGACTTGTTTTTTAATAAAGCTATCAATCTCTTGCACCTTTTGAATAATATGATTTCCTACGCCTCTCCTATCCGTACACTTTTGGATACGGACTAATCTTCCTAATAAAATATTAACCTAATTTATGTAATATATCCATATTTCCGTTTAGAAAACAATGCCATAGGTTTTTAAAAAATAATGAGTACGATTCCGAGCATCGTGTTGACTTTAGAAGTTACAAAATTCTTTTAATCGAATTAAGAAAATAATGAATGAAAAAATATTCAAAAAATATTTCCAAAGGATTTAATAATCTTTTTGAAGACCAGAAAAGTGTCCATTAATGAAATGATTATTATGGATATAGATATATAATTAACCTGAACAATAAGAAACCTTTCCTGAAATGATTATTAGGATATAGATATATATATTAACCTGAATAATAGGAAACCTTTCAAGAGACTGATATAGTTCCGATTATGGGAAGCCTCAATATTGCTTTTCTTTAACTAATGTAGTGTTCATGGATAAGTTTAAAAAACATATATATTAATTTTAATATTGAATGTTTTAAGTTATTGTGTTCATGGATGAGTTTAAAAAATACTAAAAATAATTGCACGATATTTATTTTTTTTATTTAATTATTATTTTTATAGTATTATTTATAAATAATATTTTTAATTAACATAACAATGTATTGTTGAAGGTTTTATATGTTAATTTTTATAAATATTTTAAAATGTATAAATGAATTTATAGTTTTTAAAAGTATTAAAACAATAATTTTTTAAATTATGTTATTATCAAAATTTTTAACTATTTAATAAAATATTTTAAAAAATAAAAGGATAAAAATAATTTTTAAAGGTAGTCATTAAGTGCATTTTTTTTAGTTTTTGGAGGATATCTACCTTGAATCTCATGAAAAACTTTATAGTATAGTGTTTAAATTTGTTTTTAGACAATATATATGGATTTAGCGCCCTCAAAAATTCGATTGTGAAGATTTCACTCATCAAACTTGAATCCGTACTAAATTCTAAACAAATTAGATTAGAAAATAAACTAGAAAACTTTTCAAAAAGTCACACACAAAGACTACTCAAACAAAAAACACTCATACTATTCTCTTTCTCTCTCTATATATATAAGATTAGTCTAAGAAAGAGACATTTTTGCGCAGAAAATCTCAAACAGTTTTGACAAAATCCGATAGAATTTTTTGGAAATTAGGATTACAACTATTAAGTTTCGAAAATTTGGGTAACCCAGGGTCTTTATGAAGTTGAATCTATTTGGACCATCAAAAAATGATTCAAACACTGATATGGTTGGATTTGTTAAAAAAAAAAGAACGTTGGATTCAATAAGAAATTAGTAGTCATCTCGCCAAAATCATCACTTGGTTAGATAATGCCCATTGTTTTTATGCCAATAGACATGTCTATTTGGAAATAAGAATTCCATAATTTTAATTTAATTATTAATTGTTAATTATTTAGTGGATTGTAGAGTTTTAATCAACACATAATATTTTTAGTAGTATACACAAATCAAAGATTGAGCTTGAGCTTGAAAGAAGTTATGTCATTTTCATTAAATTGATTAATTAGAAAAAATGCCATATGACAAGTGCCATATGAAGTAAGTGATGGTTTTTTGGGCATGTGGTATTTAGAAGTCATGTTACTGGCATGTGGTATTTTAACAAGGGCTATTTATAAATTAAGAATCCTCATAAATCTCTAAACTTAAGAATTTTGATCCATGTTTTCTTTTATATATGTGTGTGTTTTTTAGAATTTAATTAGTTTTTTGTGTGCCTTTTTTAATAATTTTATCAATTGAAATATATCATGAAATAAGTGTGTTTACATTTATTATTAACCCATGTTTAATGAGTTTTATAGTTATTTAATTTATATGATAATCTTAGTAAACAATATATTTATCTTAATACACTTTCTCTTAATAACATACATAAATAATATATTCATTTTGACGGGCTTTCTCCTAATATGATGATGATGATGGAGGTGGTGGTTAATGTCGATGAGACCCAACTTTGGTCTATCACACCTAATGAAACAAATTATTTAGCTTGATTTAAGATTTTATTCCTATACTCAAAATGTTTAGAGAGAAGCCTCCAAACTCACTATAAATCCACACACATATTTCATTAAATCTTAAATTAAAAGATGATCTAGAATGTCAAAATAACAAAAAAAAAAATTACCATTACTATAGTATAATATACATACATATAATTGAATTTATATATGGGGATAAAAATTATAATATAATTTTAAATAATATTTTGATTTATATATCAAATAATTTTTAGTGAATATTAATACTATATAATTTTTTAATAGTTTAATTATATTAAAAAATATAAATATTTATTATATTAATTATAAGAAAATATATTAAATATTATATAATTTTTTAAGTTGTCTTTAATGCTAATCTTTAGACTTTTTTTTGATTGAATTTGGTAGAAAACTTTGAGGTAAAACGTTGATATGTTTTATTAACTGTTTTGTTTTACTATATATGGATTTATTACTCTGAAAACTCCTAGAGTACTTAAATTATGCAGGAGTTACCCATTAAACTTACGATTTCAATAAATTTGTACAAAAATTTAGAAAAAATAAACTAGAAAAATCCACTAAAAAACTTAAAAACAATCTCACTAAAAACAATTCTAATTTCTTAATATATTTAATTATAATAAAAAAATCTAAAATATTTAATATTTTGAATATAAAAAAAATCTTCAAAGGTGTAGAATTCATAGAATACGAATGTCCATAGAGTGAATAATTTTTGTATAAATAATAAAAAAAATATCTAAAATGATATAATTATTATTTATTAATCATTATACTATTAATTAACAAAATTATAAATTTAGATTTTATTAATTTATTATATACCGTCTTTAAAAATTGGAAAGTAGGAACTCCCAGAAATCTCCACTTTATATTCGAAGAAAATACGGAGTCGAGAAAATACGAACTAGTTCAGCGAAGGCGGAATGTGGATGAATGTGGTACGAAGGTCAAACAGTTGGTTCAAAACATTGTGTTTGGCCTATCTTCTAGGCATGTATTTATCATCAATTAACTTCTCTTCTATTATGCTATTGGATGGGAGGTTGGGAGTTTTGGGAGGATTTCACTAAGTATAAGACAAATTGATGTGTGTATATAGTTGTTGAATGAACTATTTTAAAGACAATTTTCTATTGGCTTAGTTATGAAGCCTAACTTTAATAGTGTCAAGTGAACTGAATCCATGACTCTAGTTAAAGTTATTTAATTATATGAATTCAACCAATAAAACTAGTTCTCATTACTTTTCCTTTTATATTCCCATAAAATAATATAGTAATTTTCATTTTAAAATAATATTTTTAATACTATTTTATTAATATATAAATAAATAAAATACAATTATCTTTATTAACCCTTAGAAAAATATAAATTTATTATATTTAATTTTTAATTTTATATATATAATATAATATATAACTTTTCAACTTTTAAAAAGTATAAAATTAAAAACTATTATTTATATAGATGTATTAAAATTGTTGAATTCTAAGACATTAACACATATTTATTGAAATGCATATTATCATTATCATTGTAGAATTGAGGCTTCTGTGATCTATCTGAGTTATAAGAAGAGCTTCTGCGAAAATCACATATAGAAAGACCTTTGTCGACGCGTTTCGAACCGACTAGTGCAGTTCATGGTCAGGACAAGTTGAAAACATAGATCCAGCTTAACATGTAAAATAGTCTGAGCAGAGATTCCAACGGCTAACTCTGAATAACGGCTAATTTTGACTATAGGACCTAGGTTGAAATTATATTTACTAATTTAATATTATGGTTATTATTATTTTAATATTAATATTATTAATATATTGTTTTATTTATGGGAATAAGTAAAAATAGGTAAATGGGGACTAGTACCCCACGACAAATTATTTATTTATTCAAAATAATATGTTCTTACAATTAAAAAATTTTAATGGTTATAAAGTGGTTATTATTATTTCAAGTTTTCTTTTATGCAAATAATTAAAGTAGGTGAGTAAATAAACTAAACTAATGGTAAGTTTTAAATTATTAATATAGTTAGTTACAATATTACCAAATTTTGTATATATGTATATGATTTACTAATAATGTTAGGTTGTCCGTAATATATTATACATATATATGTAAATAAATATATTCACTTGTTAAGGTGAAACTTAAGATTAATAATTTTTAATGGTTAGTTTTAAAAGGTGAGAAAGATGCTTAATTAATTAATTAATTATTCTTAATGTTATAAGTTTGTTAAGGTGAAAATTAAG
>APFE031295449.1:2475-25491 GCA_000404065.3 Pinus taeda
GAAATCTCCCACAGTGGCTTGATTATAGACTAGTTCAGTAGAGCGAACTTGTACGACGTGCCACGAGTCACTGTTTCAACCTTTGGATCTGAAAAATGCGTACAAGAAACTACAATCCGTCCTCTTTCTTGACCTTCTTACAAAATTTCAATTCGATCCCCGGAGAGAAAGTTATGATGATTTTCCCCAGGTCACCTGTTTGGAATGTAATTCAGGAGTCTGCAAAAAGACCAGCTTCCTCAGATCATATCTTTGCAAATATAACGCGAAAAGCTCTGAAATTCGGACCCAAGATTCAGAGCGATTTCTTCTCAAATGCGTTTTTTTTGCAACTTCTGAAACGTCACAAAAAAAAGTTATAGCGAAAATGCCACGATGACCTGTTTGGAGCAACGAAACCCTAGAATCCAAAGCTTTGATACCAAATGTTATGAAACCAGCTCAAGAAAAGATAGAAAAGTAGATCAATGCCTTAAATTCAGCCTCTTCGAGGGGAAACCTCCTTTACATTACATAAATGAAACAATTCTTGGATTGATTTCAAATTGACAAAACCTCCGTTTCTATATAATAAGGGAGTCTAAGGAGTCACAATATAATCTTAAGCCGACCTAACAATAAATTAATATAAAGCCCACAAAAAGTAACAATAGAGGGATTCTATGGGCACAGTAATAACAAATATGGGGCATAAGGGCACTAGTATTATAGGGGACCAACAAATGAACCCTCCAATTACGAAAACTTATAATTAGATATAAGAATATTTCTACATATTAGAGATATAAAAATATAAATTAACTATAATCCATATTTTAGCATTTAACTTAAAACAATTATTCATATTATAAAAAAATTAGACATATTAAATTTGGATAATAAGGATATATATATATATATATATATAAATATATATATATATATATATAATATAATATTAAAAATAAAAAAATTATTTAATTTTTTATAAAAAATTTTCAAAGAAAAATTCCAAGATCATATATATTTATATGTATTATCAAAATACAAATTTGAATATCTCTATATAGAGAGATGTGAAATTTATATAAAGATAAATAATATCGCTAAGAACCAATATAAATACATCTTATTTCCAAATAGCTGACATTAGTTATAACTAAATGGATGTAAAATTTCATATAATTTCCATAATGATTATAAATATCTCATTTTTAACCTAAGATAATCTAATAATTTTCTTAGTGATTTTACTTAATAATTGTCTTAGTGATTTTACTTAGCTCATTCTTCCTAACTATTTTAGAATACTTTTACCACCAACATCTTGTTAGAGTGATGGAGAAATCTAGAATCTCCTATTACTAAAAGTTTTAATGTGTTGTTCGAGTTCTATTTGGTATGCCCTAATTAGTCCTTATTAGTTATGAGATCTTATATTGTAAGAATCAATATTTACCCATATTAATCCCAAAGGTTAGACATTATTTATGATTCAATGAATGTAATATTCTCATTATTATCATAATTTTACGTCGCCCATTCTTCCATAACAATGTTAGAAGACTTTTATCACTCGACTCTTACGTGTATTAGGTGATTGGTTTGATATGTTAAATAATTCTGATTTGTTTATTTAAAGACATGCTGAAAATTATATGAATTTTAGGGATAAAAATTAACAATTAGGTCTTCTTTCGTCTTCTTCTCTAGTGAAAACATATACCCTCTTTTTTCTTACTAAAATGAAAAAAACATTATCTTCTAAGAAGATAATATACATAAAATTGTCATAGAATATGCATGAAATTGTCTCTTGAGAAAAATAACCAAAAATAATAAAAAATTACAATATCTAAGCCTAAAAGTGCTTTCTCACATATCCATTCTAAGACATAACAGATTCCTTCATCCTTGTCTGAAAGAATTACATAGCCTCTTTTCCATTTGAATTAGAACAAGGAAATGATGTATCCACCTAACTTTGTTAAATGATTTGGAAAGATATAGCTTGATAATAGATGTAGGAAGAATTGTGTCATGCATATTCCTTTTAAATAAGAACATGATATACACTTTAGAAAAAAGTTCACTTAGAAGTGATTTTATCCTATTAGAAATTATTTTCAAGATGAGATTGTAGGTATAGATTTATTCTCATGAAAAGATTAGGTGCCATTAATTTTCTAGATAAAAGCTAAGTGAGTAGAATTAAAATAGAAAAGAAATTTTATAAAGTGCTTGGATACTTGCACTACCTTGTGAAGGTATCCTTTCATAAGAGTATATAATCGTACATATAAATATATATTGACATCAATGGCGATGGGCATATTTATCTTCTATATGGAAGATAGGGTGACTAGAATTTCATTTCTAAGACCTTGACATTCAAAGAGGAATTCATATCATTTGTGAAGAAATTTGGAAAAACTCTTACCACACTCAATATGTCTTTGATGGGGCATCCTGAAAGTTATTTGAAAAGCATGCCAAATTAGGCCTTCCTATCTTTCTCCTTCTCCGAAAGTTTTCTAACTAATATCAACATCAATGATGAATAATTCTGAGATAGGGTTTAGGCCTCTTCTAAAATTGACAGAAATATGAAAGAATTTAGGGTTGTTTTCACCTTAGGCCAACCACAAAACACGACCATTGATATGTAATCTTATCATTTCTTTTGATTAAAGATATTTCCTTTGAGGAACAAGAGGTATTAGGGAAGCTTCCTCTTCCTCTAAAAGGACAATGGACTTGAACCATTAAAAAGGCATTGATTTTCTTAACATTATATTTCTTGAGGTGGCCTTTAACCCAATCCTTGGTAGCTTGAATAATCTGGCTTAATTATTCAAGAATTGCTACATTAGAGAAACACCCTAGTCAACCTGCAAAGGGTACCATAAAAAATTGAGCAGATGCCTATAATCATCCTCTAGAGATTAAGAACTATTGAATTTCAAGAGGGAGGTAGCCCTTGACTCCTTTTTATGCAATTTCAAGAGAATTAGCATGTGAACAAAAATTCCATAAGAGCGAAACCATGATGTTATTATCCATGGTGCTTCTAAAATGGATTCTAAAATAAGAATCTTATGTAGCTACCTAATCCTCCCTCGTATGAAATTATCCCATGTAAAAATTCACATGGAAGTATAGATATATACAAGATAGAGATTTTTTATAGAGAGAAACAAAAATTGGAAGGGTATCTATGAGGATGGGGCCTCCATATCTTTGAAAGAAAGAGGGTTAAATTTAAATCCCCCCCAGATGATATTAGGAGCCAAGAGAAAATTAGGAGAAGTGATGCCATTAAGGATTATAGATTTTACTAATGAAAAAGAAATCAGGTCTCGATATTCCAACTCAGCTAAAATTAGAGCTAGTAACCAACAAGAAAATGTTATGCAACAAGATCACAAAACCAAATAAAATTAGATAGTGACTTGAATATTAGCCTGTTCAAGGGGGAAACCTCCTTTATAACACATAAATGAACAATTATTGGATGAGAAAGACCTCCTTGGTATATATAGGAGTATAAAGGGTCACAATATAATCAGAACCCACATGAAAATAATAGTGTAAGGCCACAACAATAACAATAGTGCGCTTCTATGGGGCACAATAATAACAATATGGGGGCTAGATGGGAATAAAAAATATTTAAGGGTGCTACACTAACAATAGCAATAAGCGGGCTACACTAGTATTATAAGGACTTGACATGCCCCTCTCCTTTAGAAAAATTGTTATACATAATGCTTGAGTAGTTCTATATGCATATGTATAAAAATCTCATCCTCCCATGTCAAATCTTAGAGGGTAAGTTCTTCCACTTAATGAGATACTGTGAAATTGATCAATTATGTAGTTGTTGGGTTCTGTTTTCCACGACTGCTCCAAGCTCCAATAGGATTTTTTAATTCCTCATCAAGTTATGGACATATTGTTTGAACTGGAGCTTGTCACTGATAACCTTCTTTAAGCATGAAACATGGAAAACTTAGTATTCTTGGGAAGATGCTGGCAGCTCCAATTTGTATGCCATAGTTGTAATACTTTTCAACACCTTGTAAGGACCATAGTATTAGGGTGATAATTTATTTTCCTCCTTGGCTTTTGTAAGGGACATTTATTTGTATGGTTATACTCATAAAAATACCCAGTCGCCCACATCAAAACTTATTTCATTGCGATGTTGATATGCTTGTTGATTCATTCGATTTTGCACTAGAGTGAGGTTATCCTTTAATAGTTGGAGAACTTGTTGTTGATCCTCGATGTGATGTTCGACTTCTTGAACCTTAGAATTTTCTCTAAAGAGATGATGCAATGGATGGTGGATGATATCCAAAAAGTGCCATAAATGGGGTCATTTTTGCTGCAGTGTGGAAGGAAGTTTTATACCACCATTCAATTAGAGGTAACCACTTTACCTATTATTTCTTTTTATCAGATACAAAGCAACGAAGATATCCTTCCAAAAATTTCTTTTGTTGGTCAAATTTTTCAATGATGTCAATATAGCGTTGCTAATAATGTCCTAATTCAATCTCGCCTTAAAAATCCTAATTTGTCATGCCAAATGAAAAAACCCTAATATATTGACATATATTAAAACCCTCAATAAAACCCTAACCTATTCATAAATTCCTAAAATTCCTAAAATCCTAAATTCCTAAAAATCATAAATTCCTAAAATTCCTAAAATTCCTAATTCCTAGAATCCTAAATTCCTATTATTCTACTATAACCCTTGTCCTATTAAAATCTAAACCATTCCAAAAAAAATCCCTTACAATTTATCGATCAGTCAAATTAATTGTAAGAAACTCCTCAACTACTCATGTCGGCCTCCATTTCTACAATCAACCTCCCCAATGATGATACATTCTTTATATAAATAAAAGACAGATCAACTCAGTTAGTGGAAAAAATCTCGGGTAGAAGAATTAATATAGTTCACATCTAGTAAAACTCAAAGGAGATAAAGGGACTACGAACCTATAGCAGGACTATGCAATTTTGTTGAAGAATTATCTAAGTGAATTATCTAATTATATATGTGACTTCGTTTGAAGAATTATCTGAGTGAATTATTCGATTAGATATGTAATCTCATTGATGAATTATCTGGGTGAAAACATATATAAGCAAGAAAAAAACAATAGTGCACAACTCGTGAACTCAATAAAGTTGTTAGTTCGACCATCGTATCTACTCTAGTCAACTATAATTTTGACTTATTGACGACTCAAACCTATTGAAGGAAAAACCTCTACATGTTGAAGTATAGATATATTGGTTTCGATTCAGTAAAGGCTGAGAGGTGGGCAGTATTCTCGAATCTGTATAGTAATAAAAACTTGGACGTGTGCAGTACTCTCAGATCTGTATAACAGTAAAAGTTTGAACATACTCTCTGATCTGTGCTCCTACGGGAAATAGAAATTGGTGACATGTATAAATACTCTTAGGTCTATGCTTTGATATCAGTAAAAAGATCAATGTATGGCATAGCTCCTGTAGAATAACTTGAATATGAAGATTCGCTTCTGTGGCGTTGCTCGTATAGGGAGAACTCATATTGTGGTATTTCTTCTGTAGAATACTTAGACTTGTCGCTTTCCATACTTATATCAATGTAGTTCTGAAACTTCCCTTTGGACGTTGAAGAGATTCTGCAAGAACTTGTTAAGATTGTACAAGTCTTGCGACTAAGTGCAACTTGTAAAGAATGTATGGTAAAGTGTAATAATATATGAAGGACCAATTGTGAAGTACAGATGACCTGCTGAAGCCTAGAATAGTAGATTGCATAGTGTTGAAGAAGGATTTAAGCACACACACAATATTAAAGACATTTTTTGAGCCTTGGAGCAATGAAGAATGTGGACAATGAAGGAGCCTTGGGTAGCGAAGAATTTGGAGCTTTAGACAATAAATATTTTGAAAGTGTCCGGCATCATATATGAAGCATTCTGTTGAAAACATCCTTGTTAAGACTTGGGTTGATTTGAGGAACCATTGAAAACATCATCATTGAGCTAATTCCGAAAACCACTTGAATCATAATTGGAGGCTTGATGAAAAATTGATCAGAAGTATTTGGCATCATTGTTGAAGCTTTGTGAAGATATCCTTGGAGATCATGGCGCGTTGAAGCCATCATGACGTCAATTTGGAGAAATTCTTTGGGTAACATGAAGAGTTATGGAGACACCTTCAAAAGAAGACAAATTTGTGGTTGATGAGCTAAGTCAAGATATTTCCAGAGCTCGTTGCAAAAGATATTGGGAGCCATAAATAATAGTTGAATTATGTTGAAGAATAAAAGCCAAGGGTTGGAGCCCTAGAAGATAGGAGTCCTCAAGAGACTATGTTGGAGCCTCTACTAGAGATAGGACTAGAGCCCTAGAGCTTGGTTCCTCATAGTGACAAGGTTGGAGCCTTGGGAGATAGGGTTAGAGCCCTAGAGGTTGGAACCTTGTGAAGTCCAAGTTGGTGCTTGGAAAAGTACAAGTTGGAGATTGGTATCTTCTTCTAGGGTTGGAGCCCTAATTATTATTGTACTTGATTTATTGTAAAAAGAGGATTGGAGTCATTGTTATTTCTGGTTAATAAAATTATTATTATATATTTTTTTGTTTTTTGTTTTAATTATAAGTGATCTTAACTGCTAAAAATAATGATTCAAAATAAATACTGGTTCACCGCCCCACCCCCCCCCCCCCCATTTCCAACAAAATTGGTATTGGAGCTAGTACCTTCACTCAAAGCCTAACAGATTGAAGATAGATCCTTAGAACACAAATGGAAAAGCCAAGGAATAAAGCCTCCAATTCTTCTAAAGATGTCTCTTATTCAAACAAGAAAGTAGAAGATAATCAAATTGGGAAAGCTCCAGTTTTCAATGGAAACCTTGATGTATGGAAGGAAAGAATGAAGAATTTCTTAATGGCTGGAGTATAATGCAAGAGTGATAAATTCAATCTTGAGTGGACTACCAAATCCCATAAAGGCCAAAGTTGATAAATGTTCATTGGAAAAAGGTATGTGGGACAAACTTGAAGATCTTCACTCAAAAAGACCATTGAGCATGAATTCGATTCATAAAGATGATGGAAAGAAATAAGTAAATCTAAAACCCATCAAGGAAGTTGAAAATAAGAATGAAGACATCTATACCAAGGAGGACCTAGAAGATGAAGAAATTGAATATGATCCCAAAGAATATCTCAAGGAAAAACTTGTAGTTGTCCTAGAAAACATAAGCATATTGAATAGGGAAAATGAGGAGCTCAAGAAACAAGCACAAAATTGTGACTATGACTTAGACAAGACTAGGAATGACATTGATCCTTTCAAGATTAAAGTACAAGAAAAGGATGAGGATCTCACCGAGCTTGAGCATGGATTTCAACAAAGCAAGAAAAGGCATCAGGAAGAAGGCATATCCATGAAAAATCAATTGGATAAGGCAAAGAAAAGGGAAGACACTTTGTCAAACCATATTGAGCAAAGACATGAGCACTTAAACAAACTTGAAGAAAAAATTGGTCAATACAAGGAAGAGGTCTCCTCCCCTAAATATCAACTAGTAGAAGCAAAGAAACAAGCACAAGGAGTTGAAAGGGTAATGGAAGTTTTGACTCTCTTAGAAGGACAAGTCAATGAAGTAGAAAAATAATTAAATGGAATGGCATGCCAACTAGAAGAAAATGATGAAGACATCACCAAATTAAAATCACAAATCACCTCACTTAAGGCCGAATCATGTGAAGCAACCAAGATGAAGGAAGTAATGGAGAACCATCTAGAAAATAGGGATGAACAATGAAAAATGATGAAAGAAGAATTTGATCTCCTCAAGAAAGAAGTTGATCATCTGAACAAGAGTCTAAAGGGCTCTAAAACCCCAGATGACATCCTAAGTCATCATAGATCTCCTCTTGATAAATTGGGTCTTGGTTATGCAGGTGAACCCTCAAACAAGAATGATGTACACCCTAATGCTTCAAACAAGAAGGATGTGTAGAAGCTTTGAAGAAATATCAATGCCCTCAATTCGAGCAAAGGCAAGGAGAAGAGTCAAGATGACATTTGAAGAAACCCTCCTCCAAGAAGATATGTAGATGGTGTCAAATATGCGAGAAGCAATGGATATCATCAAAGGATCCCAAGGAGAAATGACTTTAGAAGTACAATGGTACATTAAGGTAATCTCCATCCTCTAGGTACCAAAGTATATTATTTGGTTATGGTTATGCTTGTACAAATTTTGGGTGCATGGAAAAGGATTGTAGGGCATACCACAAGGATAAATATAATGGTCGCCACTAGTTTCCCAGAAATAACTTTGCAACTTTGCAGGAGGAAATTATGCTTCCTCATTTATGTACAAAACTGAATGCTACAAATTTCATAATACTAGTCACACGGCTCGTAATTGTAACTTGAATTGGGTCCCTAAACAAGATAAAACCATGACTACAAAGCATGAAAGTAAACTTACACAAGTATGGGAAAGGAACAAAATTTGTTCAGAAAATGACTAGAACACTCAAGGCATCAATCAACCCATGTTGTTGATTTGATAAGTACATATTTGCCATATATATGAAATTCTACCAAAAAGGAAACCATGCATGCTGTTAGGGGAATCTTGTGATTCTTGACTATTCTTGCAAACGCTATCCATTGAAGAGCCTTATGAAATCCTTGACGAGTCACACATGGACAATCTTGATAGATCATCTCTCAGGAATAATTCCATTGAATAAAGTCTTGAAGGATGCAAGATATATTCCAAGGCAATAATATTTCTTATCTTGAGCAAAAAAAGAGTTAGTGGAGTTTATGCAGGCAGGAGGATTTGGTTGATCATCTACTTCATCCATTTTCCATGCAAGTATGCTAGGGTGAGAAAGATCACTGAAGAAGAGCACCATGACAAGAGGAGAAACATATATATCATGAATGACTATAATTAATGAAGAGAGGAAGAAAATACGATGGAGCATCATTTTACGAGGGAGTACTTGGAAACCCCATTTGCCACTGATGTAAAAGGGGTAGAAATTGTTGAAAAGGCAAAAATATTTCCATCAATGACAAAGAGGGAGATTGTTGGTCAAAGTTCTCATTGATGTCAATTTAGAACTATTAATAATACCCTAATTAAATCTAGTGCTAAAAATCCTAATTTTCCATGCAAAATGCAAAATCCCTAGGCTATTGATATATAAAACCGTGGATAGAACAATAACATATTCCTAAAATCCTAAAATTCCCAAAATCCTAAATTCCTAAAATCCTAAATTCCTATTATTCTACTATAACCCTTGTCCTACTAAAATCTAACCCATTTAAAAAAAAATCCCTTACCAATTATTGACCACGGAAATTAATTATAAGAAACTCCTCAACTACTCATGTTGGTGTCCATAAATCAGTCAACCCCCCCAACGATGATACCTTCCTTGTATAAATACAAGACAAATCAACTCGGTTAGCGAAAAAAATATCGGGTAGAAGAATTAATACAGTTCACATCTAGTAAAACTCAAAGGAGATAAAGGGACTACGAACCTGTAGAAGGACTATGTTATTTCATCGAAGAATTATCCAAGTGAATTATCTGATTATAAATGCGATTTCGTTGAATAATTATCCAGAGTGAATTATCCGATTATATATGTGATTTTGTTGATGAATTATCTAGGTGAAAAATATATAAGAAAGAAAAAAACAATAGTTCACAACTCGCAAACTCAAAAAAGCTGTTGGTTCAACCATCATCTTTACTCTGATCAACTATATCTTTAACCTATTGAAGACTTGAACCTATTGAAGGAAAAACCTCTACCTATCGAAGTATCGATATATTACTTTCGATTTAATAAAGACTCGGACATGGGAAGTATTCTCGGATCTGTATAGTAGTAAAAGCTTAGAAATGGGTAGTACTCTCAGATCTGTATAACAGTAAAAGTTCGAACATACTCTCTGATCTGTGCTCTTGCAGGAAATAAAAACATGTGACGTGTGGCAATACTCTCAGTTCTATGCTTTGATAGAAGTAAAAGGATCAATGTATGGCATAGCTACTGTAGAATAACTCTGTCGTGTTGTTCCTATAGGGAGAACTCATATATGTGGTATTGATTCTATAGAAGACTTATATTTGTGGTTTTCCATACTTAGGGCAATGCAGTCTTGAAAATTTCCTTTGGACGCTGAAGATAGTCTACAAGAACTTGTGAAGAATGTCCAAGTCCTGTGACTGAGTGCAACTTGCGAAGAATGTATGGTAAAGTGTAATAATATATGAAGGACCAGTTGTGAAGTACAAATGACCTGCTGAATCCAAGAATAGCAGATTGCATTGTGTTGAAGCGGGATTTAAAAACACACACAGTCACATCTTGTAGAAAAATTTCCAAGCTTGGTTGAAGTATTAAAGCAATATTTTGAGCCTTGGATAAGTGAAGAATTTGTACAGTGAAGGAGCCATGGGCAGTGAAGAATTTGAAGCTTTAGACAATGAATCTTTTGAGAGTATTGGGCATCGTATCTGAAGCAGTTTGTTGAAAACACCTGTGTGAAGACTTGGGTTGATATGAGGAAACTTTGAGTACATCATCATTGAGCTAATTCTTAAAACCACTTGAATCATAATTGAAGGCTGGATTAAGGATTGATCTAAAGTATTGAATCCATTATTGTTGAAGCTTTGTGAAGACATCCATGGATAACATGGTGCATTGAAACCATCATGAAGTGACTTTGTAGAAATTTTTTGGGTAACATGAAGAGCTATGTAGACACCTCCATGACAAGAAAAAGTTTTCATTGATGAGATAAGTGCCTTGGAGATCGTTTGAGGGAAGTGTTGAAGGTGAAGATATTTCTAGGGCTCTTTTATGAAGATAATCTGAGCCGTGAAGAATAATTTATCTTATCTTGAAAAATCAAAGCAAAGAGTTGTAGCCCTAGAGGATTGTTTTCATCAAGAGACGAGGTTGGAGCCTATACCAAAGATAAGATTGGAGCCCTAGAGGTTGGTGTGTCATAGTGACAAGGTTGGATCCTTGGAAGATAGGGTTGGATCCTCGTGAAGTCAAAGTTGGCTCTTGGCAAAGTATAGGTCGGAATTGGAAATTGGTGTTTAAATTAAGGGTTGGAGTTCTAATTATTATTGTACTTGATTTATTGTAAAGAACAGAATTGGAGTCGTTATTTCTGATTAATAAATTTATTATTCTATCATTGTTCATTTTATGTCTAATTATAAGTGATCTTTACTAGTAAAAACAAGAATTGAAAAGAGATATTGTTTCACCCCCCCTCCTAGTATTTGCAACATGTTCACTATCTCAGTTTTCCCAACATATTGAGAATGATAAGATGAGATATGAGCTAATTGAGTAGGCAAACAAGAAAATAATTTTGTCTAAAAAATTCTAGCGAAAATGGGATCTCTGTCACTTACAATAATCTTTGGATTTCCATGTAGCTTTTTGTTGGAAATAGTACTGAGAGTGAGGGTGAATCAATATTTACAAATCAATAAAAATTTTATTTCCATAAACATATTTATATACGCTACTTCAATGAAGGGAACTTGCATGTGCATGCAACTATTATTACGGAAACCAACATATATCCAGCGAACTTATGATTCAGTTAATTTATCACATGTTGATCTTTAATCAATGCACCAGTTCTTTATTAAACATTAAACAATAAACATCTGCAGTAATAACAAAATAAACCATCATACATAAACAACACACATGAACACTATGATTTAAGGTGGAAACCCAATGTGGGTGAAAACCACCTTTTGTTGTCGTCTCTATCTTCTTTTAATAATAATAAAATCTGTTTACAAACTTGTACTGGTGCAGACTCATACCGGTGTGCAGGAACCCACCTAGAGAAGGCTACAACCTTCTCTTGCTCTCTAGATTCTTCTGGAAGGGAGCTACAACCCTCTAGTTCTTGTACTCGCCGATATGTTTACTAGTACGTAGGCTCCAAGCTACACAAGGCTACAACCTTCACTCGTTCTCCAGCTGCTATTGGAAGGGAGCTCCAACCCCCTGATCAAATCGGTAGCCACAACTCGTAGGAAGCTTCGACTTCCTCATTGAAGTCTCTAACCCTCAGTATCCTCCACGGACCACGTTTCATCCAATTTTCACACTCGACCTATTAATAGCATTAAAGCTCAAAATCAATCATTATTGCAATACAACCATCAAATACATCTACATCAACCAATCACTGAAACCCAATCATCAATCTCTAATATAACTGCAACAATCAATCACTGAAACCTCTGAACCTTTGAATCAAACAATCATTGAACCTTTGACACAACTGAATCAACCATTCATTGAAACTTAATCAAATACAACCAATCAACTAGAACAGAGAGATTACTATAACCGATACATAGATCTGAACCCAGAACACTGCATCAACACCCAAAACTAACTATAACCTCAAAAGCCATGTGTCAGAATGTGTACGCTCTTTCAAT
This sequence comes from Pinus taeda, assembly GCA_000404065.3. Lineage (NCBI taxonomy): Eukaryota > Viridiplantae > Streptophyta > Pinopsida > Pinales > Pinaceae > Pinus > Pinus taeda. The sequence goes on from APFE031295449.1 coordinate 15,014, forward strand.
GAGGAAAACTTGCGTGTATATGCTACTTCCATTTGCCTAACCTACGTATAGTTATAAATATACTGAATCATAAAACATCTAAACTACAAACTATACCAATTAGTGACATTCTGAGCATCTATTGTCATATTACGAAGTTCTAAACAGATAGCAACAAGGATCACCCTTCTTTCTTAATCAATCAATCAATCAGATTCAATTCCCTTATTTATTCAGTTATACTTTAAGATCTAAGAATACTTCATTGACAAATAACAGTAAAACAACAACACTGATCTGATAGACCAATCATCCCTGAGCATCAAGATTTTCTTTTACATACGCTACTTAGAAGAGCCGAACCAATGTGTATACACAACTTCATCAAAGCTAACTACCGTATAGATCTACAAATACTTACTTATAACTTCGTTGCAATTCCAGACTTCAAACATACCTAGATCATCACTTATAAAGGATAAAACATGCATTAGCAATCGGATCTAGCCTATCCATTATCAAATCTCTTAAAGATAAGTCATTATGATCCTAATCCATCATTAGATCTCATCCATCACCAAACACTCACTTGCACACCTAGTTCAGATCAAGCAAATCATCGGAAACCCATAACATACATATTTTCTTTTGATCTAACACTTCATAAGATATTCATTACTTGTACATTTAGCCCTTGATCTTCTCCTCCTTATATACTTAGATCCTCTATCAATACCTTGGACCAAATACCTAGGGTCAATACCATGAACCAAATACCTCGGACCAAATACCTCGAACCAAATACCTAGGGTCAATACCACAGACCAAATACCTCGAACAAAAACCTTGGTTTTCTAATCATGTACACGCTTTTCTTCCTGTGGGACTGCGTGTATACGTATATTCTCCTTTTGTTTCGTGGACCAGCATGTATACATTGTTTTGACTAAGAGGACCTGCGTATACTTCTTAAACTACTTTTCATCAACCTTTTCCTTCACCTCATTTATTCTAATCAAAAGAACTTAGTTCCATCTTCCTGTTCTTCTATACTAATGCCCTGTTACCTCTGAATAGACCTGTTACACTCTAATTTTCCATATTACTTCTGAAATGATTCCTTTGAAATGCCATGCATTTTGTCACATCTGTAAACACAGCTGCCATGCATTTTGTCACATCTGATATCTCTTCTATAGATTCATGTAGTTACGTAGATTCATCTACTTAACATATACAAGTGAGTTGTTATACTACAAGTGGGTTTCCATCAAGTACAACACATGCATCATAATGCCAACATTGCCATCAAGTACAACACATGCATCATAATGCCAACAATCTCCCCCTTTGGACTTGATGGCAACCATGTTGGTGTTGATCACTGCAAGCTGTAGAAAATTTTATAGATAACAAGCAACACCAAAATACTCTCCCCTTTGACATCAAGGCTAAAGGATGGACCAAGATATTCTCTCCCTTTGATATAAAGGGCAAAGGGCTAACCAAAATCAAGACTTTCATATCTAAACAGATGAATATTGATCATGAATTGCCCCTTTGTACATGTTGTGATGCTCTAAACCATCCATGGTCCCCTTGAGCACATGCAGAATGTGCAAAAATATTTTCCAAAATAATAACATGACTCTACAACTCAACTATGTGAGTTTGACCTTCTTATCACTAATGACTCATACATACGTCAATCTCCCAACCAAGTTGGGATATACCAAATTTGACTCATCCACCCAACCAAGTGGGGATATACAAATTGTTTATACATGACTAAAATATAGCAATTATTACATCATCCTTCCCATGCATAGTAGGGGTACAAATTACATCATATAACCAAAAAGGACTCATCAAAAGACTATGACAGACAAAGAAAAATTATTACATCATCGGTCTTTATATGATCTTTACATTGAATGATATACATGACATTTATAATAGAGACCAAAGATCTAAACAAGACTAAGATAGTCATCAGCAACTATCATACACCATATATGATCTACTCCTTAAGCATCTGTTAGCAACATCCACACCAGCAACATGTATATGCCCATCATCATTTTCAAGATATAACAAGGTAAATATCATCAACCTATGACAAAATATGTTGCATATAGATATCAACTCATCCTCTTGACCTCATCAAGATCAACTTGCTTCATTTCCTGAGAAGAAAGAGCCTTATCATAACCTTCCATGTCCAAACAGTAAAACAAAGTCATTCACATCATATGTATGTGAAAACTCCATAGTCATTATCTATATAACATCATCATCAAGAGTTGCATGATCTTTCCACAAGAGCCCTCAATATATCAACCATGGATCATCACTAGGGAACATCCCACATTTGATAAGCATCAACCATGATAATCAACAAGTGTGAGTATCAAATTTATCATCATAAAGTAAGAAGTCATCATCATTAAATCATGTCTCCGAATATCCATGTCTTCAAATAGCCATGCCTGCAAAAACACCATTCTCTTGTCCAACCAACAATATTTATGAATATGCAACTTAAGTAATCATCCATGTATCTAGCATACTGTATATCCATCAAAGAGATAGCAATATGTATCTAGAAAACCATGAGCTCATAGTCATTTGTCAATCTTTCTTGATACCATCAATAACAACAATCCTCAACCATGTGAGAGCAAAGAACTATAGGAATCTTGCATCATAACTGCACCATATGCACTTTATGCATCTCTGAAGGCGTGATGACAACAACATGAAAGAAATGAGTGGCTCATCATCAAATAATGAAGTTGTGTACTCAAGCTTTATACTTCTCCTTTTCCTTATGAAGATCACCATGTAAGCATCATATATGTACTATATGCATCATCAAAAAGTCATGCACAATCACCCATAAATGTGATCTGAATAAAAACTATGTAACCCCAAGCAATACAAGTATCATCATCATAGGCAACTCATAATTGCAACATAGCATGGTGTATCATTTAAACACTTTAGCCATATAAGAATCATCACCATTGATAAAAATCATTAGGTACCAAAAACATAATTTCAACAATGCTTTATTACCAGTATAACATATTCTCCCCCTGAACCGATGCCACCTGTTCACTGTCAGGTCTGATCATTGCATATATCAGTAAGAAATATCAAGGCATCATCATGAATTAGATATAAATCAAGTCATCAACAACTTATGAGGATAAAAATCACTTCTAAATAACATCCACATACTGTGGTCATCAATCATTAAGACATAAAAGATAATTGATAATTGTTTGAACCATATCAAATCATTTTTTTGAGTTTGTCCCACGGCTTCCTCTTCAAACCAACATATACGGGACTGTGAAGCTTCTAACTGGCGTACATACATGACTTGTCTTCATGATAACTACGTATGAGAATTAGGAGCTATGCCACATCTTTCGGTCTATAATTCCTTCTTCTTCCATACCTTGGAGAGTGATGATGTTTGTTCATTTTGGTATGTTGGCCGAAATTTTCTCCTGCGTTCTTTTTCTATATGCCCAAACTTGTTACAAGACTAACATCTTATATGTTTCAGATTCCTTCTAAAGTATTCAATGGCTTTGTGACCAAACATATTGCAAGAAAAACAATATTCCTTCTAAAGTACGGTTATTAGCTTGAACCATTCTACTTTTGCATCTTGCTGCAACATGTCCAAAATTATGACATACAAAACATTCAACATTATTCATGTGAGGAAAGAACTGATTATCACTTCCATGGTTAGGAGTAAATGATTTTCTTTGAAGTATTTCTTTCCTTGGTTGTTGATGGGGTTGACCTCTTATCCCCTTATTGAGCATTTTAGATTTTCCATTAGAGTTCCCTACCTCATGTTTTGAACTAGATTCACCTTCAACAGTTTCATGGAAACCAAAACCAGATTTGATGATAGGAAACCTTTGAATACTAAGAATATTATCCAAAATTTTAGGACTATCCACAAATTATAAAAGTTTATCCTTTCCTTCTAATTTACCTTTTAAGATATTTACCTCAACTTGATATTTCTCTTCCTTTTCAAGATACTACTTCTTCATGATTTCTTCATCTTTTCTTCCTTCTTCCACTTGTTGCCTTAATTCGAGAACTTCATTTTCTTGTTCTTCAAATGCTTGGAGTAGTTATTCATTCTGCTTATTTGAATTTTTTAGATCTTCTTTTAGAGAAACAACCACAGCTTCAAGAACTTTACAGTAGTTTGTTATTTCTATAAGTTCATTGGTTGTTGTGTCTTTTCCATTCACTTCAATTCTCAATGATGTCACTTCATCCTACAAACTTTGACTTTGATCTTCCTTTTCCTCCTATTGTTTCCTTACTTTGTTTCCTTCCTCCAACTGAGCCTTTAACCTTGTAATCTCTTCTTTGCGAGTACATTTCCTTTTTTTCCAATAGATATTGTTGATCTCTAATTGTGTCTCTGAGATTTTTAAATTATGCCTCTATTTGATTTATTTCTCTTTCACCCATAAAAGCAAATTCAGTTGTTTCATTGTCACTTTCATTATCATCAAATGAACAGAGAAATGTATCACTAGAGGACAACAAATTCATACTTGATAGTTCTTTTGTTATTCATCTTCATTCTGAGGTGATTTTGAATCTGAAGAGTTGCTTCCACATAAAGGTCAATCGTCTCTCCCACTGTCACAATTCCTTTGAGATGTCTTCTTCTTTTGGGGTGCTTTCTTCTTTAGTTTCTTTCCCATTGTTACTACGGATCTCCTTCAAGTGATCAAGCTTCTGCCAAAGGACCTGCTCTGATACCAATTGTTGGAAATAATACTGAGAAGGGGGTGAATCAGTATTTAAAAATCAATAACTTTTTCATTTCCATAATCATATTTATATATGCTACTTCATTGAAGGGAACTTGCATGTGCACGCAACTGTTATTAACGAAACTAGCGTATATCCAGTGAACTTATGATTTAGTTAATTCATCACATGTTGATCTTTAATCAGTGCATCAGTTCTTTATTAAACATTAAACAATAACCATGTGTAGTAATAATAGAATAAGCCATCATACATAAGCAACACAAATGAACATCACGATTTAAGGTGGAAACCCAATGTGGGTGAAAACCACCTGCTGTTGTCATCTCTGTCTTCTTCTAATAATAAGAAAGTTTGTTTACAATCTTGTACTAATGCAGACTCATACCAGTACACAGGCAACCACCTACAGAAGGCTACAACCTTCTCTCGTTCTCCAGCTTCTTCTGGAAGGGAGGTACAACCCCCTAGTTCTTGTACTAGCTGATATGTTTGCTAGTACATAGGCTCCGACCTATAGAAGGCTACAACCTTCACTCATTCTTCAGCTGCTATTGGAAGGGAGCTCCAACCCCCTGATCAAATCACTAGCCATGATTGGCAGGAAGCTTCGACTTCCTCATTGAAGGCTCCAACCCTCAATATCCTCCAAGGACCATGTTTCATGAATTTTCAGACTAGATGCTCCTGGTACATAATACTACAATACGAAGGCCACGTTTCATCCAATTTTCACATTGGACCTATTAGTAACATTGAAGCTCAAAATCAATCACCATTGCAATACAACCATCAAATACATTTGCATCAACCAATCACTAAAACACAATCATCAATCTTTGATATAAATTAAACAATCAATCATTGAAACCTCTGAACCTCTGAAGCAAACAATCATTGAACCTTTGACACAACTGAATCAACCATTCATTCAAACTTAATCAAATTCAACCAATCAACTGGAATAGACAAATTACTGTAACCAATGCACAAATCTGAACCTAGAAAGTTGCATCAACAACCAGAACTAGCCGTAACCTCAAAAGCCATGTGTCAGAATGTGTATGCTCCTTCAATGAGGAAAACTTGCGTGTATACGCTACTTCCATTTGCCCAACCTGTGTACAGTTCTAAATATACTGAATCATAAAACGTCTGAATTACAAACTGTACCAATCAGTGACATTTTGAAGATCTATTGTCATATTACAGAGTTCTAAATAGATAACAACAAGGATCACCCTTCTTTCTCAATCAATCACTCAATCAGACTCAATTTCCTTATTCATTCAGTTCTACTTTAAGATCCCAGAAGACATCATTGACAAAGAGCAGTAAAACAACAATAGTGATCTGATAGATGAGTCATCCCTGAAAATCAAGATTTTCTTTTACATACGCTACTTGGAAGAGCCAAACCAACATGTATACACAACTTCATCAAATCTACCTAGTGTATAGATCTGCAAATACTTACTTATAACTTCGCTAGAATTCTAGACTTCAAACATACCCAGATCATCACTTATAAAGGATAAAGCATGCATTAGCAATCAAATCTAGCCTATCCATTATCAGATCTCACAATGATAAGTCATTATGATCCTTATCCATCATTAGATCTCACCCACATGAAATACTTAGGTGCATACTTAGTTTAGATCAAGAAAAGCATAAAAAACCCATAAGATGCATATTTTCTTTTGATCTAACACTTCATAAGATATTCATTACTTGCACATTTAGCCTTTAATCTTCTCCTCCTTATATACTTAGATCCTTTGTCAATACCTTGGACCAAAGCCACTTAGGACCAGTACCTTGGACCAAATACCCAGGGTCAATACCACAGACCAAAACCTTGGTTTTCCAATCATGTACACGCTTTTCTTCTTGTGGGACTGTGTATCTACGTATACGCTCTTTTTGTTCCGTGGACCAGCATGTATACGTTTTTTTGACTAGGAGGACCTGTGTATACTTATTAAACTGCTTTTCATCAACCTTTTCCTTCACCTTCTTTATTCTGATCAAAAGACCTTAGTTCCGTCTTCATGTTCTTCTATACCAATGCCCTGTTACCTATGAATAGACTTTTTACACTCTAATTTTCCATATTACTTCTAAAATGATTCCTTTAAAATGCCATGCATTTTGTCACATCTGTAAACACAACTGCCATGCATTCTGTCACATCTGATATCTCAACTGTAGATTCATCTAGTTACCATATACAAGTGAGTTGTTCTACTACAAGTGGGTTTCCATCAAGTTCAACACATGCATCATAATACCAACACTTTTGAATTTTTTCCATAAATGTAGAAACAACTGTAGCATCTTTAAAATTACAATATAATGCACAAAAGTGTGTATACTTGGTAGATCTATCAACTATCACGATGATAACACTCTTTCCTTTTGAATTTCATAAACCTGTGTTAAAATACATTCAAACCTCCTCCCGACACTGACTTGGAAAGGATAAAGATTGTAACAAACATGGGGCATGAATTGTCTCAATTTTATTTTGTTGGGAAACCTAACATTTTGCCATAAACATCTGAATATCAGATTTAAGGCCTTCCCAAAAAAAATATTTTCTGACCATGTGGTAACCTTTTATCCTGAGTGACCTCCTAAAGGAGAGGTATGCAATCCCAAATTAATACTTTCTTTGAGTTGGGGATTCTTACGTAGATATAAGAAATATTTGTACCATAACAAGTCATTTTTCCAGATAAATGTATCAAATTTACTGGGATCTTACTACAACTTTTCAATGAGTATCCACACCTCTTTTCCATTCTTCCATTCCTCTCTTCATTTTTCCAATCAAGTTGGACAATAGAAATGGCATAGGGAAATGCTTCCACATCTTCAACCCTTCTTGAGAGTGCATCTACAACAAGATTTTTCTTCCCTTCCTTTTAGATGATTTCAAAGTCATAGCCCAACATATTAGTCACCCCTTTTTTTTCTCTTCTAAAGATAATATTTGTTCCAAAAAGTATTTAAGACTATCATGATATTTTCTTACTTTTAAGAGTATTCCCATTAGGTAAGGGCACCATTTCTTGAGGGCATGTAGTATTCCCAACATTTCCTCCATGTATATAGGTTTGTGTAAATGCTTTCCCTTGATTGGATGACTTCCAAAATAAATAGGTCTTCCTTATTGCATTAAAACAACAACAATTCCATTTTGTGAAGGATCATTCCACCATAAAGGTTATTGTGAAGTTTGTTGTAGCTAAAACTTGAGCTTGGCACATTTCCTCTTTAAGATATTCAAAGGACTTAGTTGCTTATGGAGTCCAGAAAATTGCATCTTTCTTCAGTAATGTTGTTATAGGTGTTACTATTTTCCCATAATCCTTAAAAAACTTGCGATAATACCCTGTCAACCAGTGAAATCATTGAAATGTTGTAGGGTTATGAGGATTTTCCATTCTTTGATGACTTTAGTTTTGTTAGGATATACCATAACATCCTCATGAGATACAATCTGACCCAAATATTCCACCTCCTATACCCCAAGGAAACATTTCAAGGTTTTTTCATACAATTGTTTCCCATACAATAGTTTGAGAACCCTATCAACATGTTTAAAATGATCCTTCGAAGACTCATTGTAGTTTACTATATCATTAAAAATTACCAACTAAGTAAATTGATCCATGTAATTCATCCAACAATTGATCAATGAAAGGAATAGGAAATTTATCTTCAATAGTGAGCTTGCTGAGCTCCCTATAATCTAGGCACATATGCCATGATCCATCCCTCTTGCGTATCAATACTACTAGAGTAGAGAAATAACTTTGGCTAGGTTGAATTATACCTGCCTCTAGAATTTCTACAACCATACATTCAATTCCACCTTTTTGGGATAGGGATATATGTAAGGTATATTTTTTGGAGGAATTCTTCCTCAAATCAAGTGAATAGAATGATCATGATCACAAATAGGTGGGAGGCCTTTGGGAGTCTCTAATACCTTAGAATTTTTGTCGAATATTCTTTGTACATATGGATAAATAGATGATTTCGATGTTTAAACATCTAGCCTAGCATGATTGTACAACTATGCCTTTTTCTCTTTCTTCAAAAGATGTTTCATGCCTTTAGATTTTATTATCTTCCCTATTTTTTGTATTATGCCCCTTAATTCAATTTTTCTTTCCTTCCTAAACAAATTCCAAGAAAAGTTACTGAAAATTACAACCTATTGTCCCAAAATATTGTAACCATTGGACTCCTAATACTACATCAGCACCGCCCATTAGAATGTAAAGAAATGGACTACTCAATACATATTCCTTGATGATTAGATTGATATTATGGAACTTCCTTAAGAAATTTATAGTTCCTCCATTTGCAACCATCCCTTGACACTTCGGTGTTGGATATAGAAAGAAATTCCATTCCTTGGCTATCTTACACTGGATTAAATTATGGGTTTTACCAGAATCAGTCAGCACTATTACATTTTTTTCTTGATATATCCTTCTATCATGATAGTTTTAGGAGGGTTAATTCCTACTAATGCATTACAAGATATGCTTGGATTCACTTTTAACTTTCTCTACGGTTGGTTCCTAATATATATCCTCTTCCTTTAATTTTTCTTGTTCTTTTGTTCCTCCTCTTCATAATCTATGTAAAATAATTTCTTCTGAATGTTGGAAAATTGATGGCGGTTGTGCTAGTATTGTGCATGAATATTGGCACTGAGGTCAACCAAACTGGAAAGAATGCATGGCTCGAAAGCATTCCTATGATAGCTCAAGCTTCACGGAGAAAATCATTATAGTGGGTGTGATTTCAGTTGTTCAAAGAGTCAATGAGAAGATAAGTTTACAGTCACCTTCCAAGTAGCATAAGGACTCAAAACCTCCATTTGACCCTATCCATTGGAAGTTTCTTTGAATAAGCTTTTTAATGATATGCAGAACTCAAGAAACGGATTGCTGGTTCAAAAATTATGTCCTTCCGAAGTTCAGGGACTTGAAGCCTTAGGAAGGAAACAATATCAACATATCAGAGATTGGAGGTTCAGTGACATCGGAGCTCCAGCGACATTAGACATATTGGCATTAGCACATTGGAGCATCAAGAATATCAGTGATCGTACATTGAAGCATCATCAATATCAGCGATCGCAACATCGTAACATCAGGCATATCTGGGCATCGCATATCGTAGCATCAACACATCACGCATATCGACAATCGAAGAATCATAACTTATTTGTGTGAACCCTTTAAAAATTTGCGATATGGGTGAAGCGTTGATAGTGTTAAAAGCTTCTACAAATTCCAATAAAGGATTAACAAAGGATTTCATCATAAAACCAAAGTTGTGTGGGCTTTTTTCTCTCCTCTCTAGCCAGACACGTGGTGGCATATGATTGGTTCCGATAAAGCTATATTGGCATTTGACATTAGTATGACATGGTGGTATGAAAGGACACTTGGCAGGTAGTTTTGGTATTTTGAGGGAACCTAAGGGGGAAATACACTGACACATGTCACCACTCATAAGGTGCCATGTGGAAGTGATAATGTGTTATGAAACTAGCTCAAGAAAAGATAGAAAAGATAGATCAATGCCTTAGAATTCAGCCTCTTCGAGGGGGCAACCTCCTTTACATTACATAAATGAACAATTCT
>APFE031295449.1:30309-59188 GCA_000404065.3 Pinus taeda
CACTTGTTCTTGTAATTTTGATATATCATATAGCATTTCTTCCTCTTCTTCATGAGTCATGCTAGAGCTTTCAAGTTCCTTACTAGGTGTTTGCATTTTATTTCCTCGAGGCATCAATTATCGATAATAATGCTCCACTAGCCCTTTGAATTCCTTGAAAATAAATTTTCAAACCAATCTTAAGCAAAATTTAAAAGAATCTACACACCTTTTTTTCACTTTGTAGGAGCTCGATATTGCCTCTGATGTATCTCTATAATTTCAAATCATCCAGTTCTGAAATTGTGATCTGTGGTAGCCCTCTGTGTGCTCTTTCCAATGCCACCAGTCTGATCCAAATTAGATTCTCCAAGGAAGAGTTATGTGAAATCTCCCACAGTGACCTGATTATAGAATAGTTCAAAAGAGCAAACTTGTATGACATGCCACGAGTCACTGTTTCGACCTTTGGCTCTAAAAAATATATACAAGAAACTATAGTACGTCCTCTTTCTGTACCTTCTTACGAAATTTCAATCCAATGCTCAGAGAAAAGGTTATGACGATTTTCCCCAGGTCACCTGTTTGGAATGTAATTCACGAGTCTGTAAAAAGACCAACTTCCTCAGATCATATCTCCGCAAATATAGCGTAAAAATCTCTGAAGTTCGGACCGGAGATTCAGCGTGATGTCTTCTCAAAGGGGTTTTTTCAGCTTCTGAAACATCGCAGAAAAACAGTTATAGCGAAAATGCCACGATGACCTGTTTGGAGCAGCGAAACCCTAGAATCCAAAGCTCTAAAACCAAATTTTATGAAACCAGTTCAAGAAAAGATAGAAAAGATAGATCAACGCCTTAGAATTCAGCCTCTTTGAGGGGGCAAGCTCCTTTACATTACATAAATGAACAATTCTTGGATGATACAAATGACAAAACCTCCTTTCTATATATAGGAGTCTAAGGAGTCACAATATAACCCAGCCGACCTAACAATAATAATATAAAGCCACAAAAATAACAATAGAGGGATTCTATGGGGCACAGTAATAAAAATATGGGGACAATAGGGGCACAACGATATTAAGGGATACAACTACAATAGTAATGGGGTAATCACTAGTATTATAGGGACCCAACATAATGTCCTATTTGAGATTGAATATCGAAGGTTGAGAATGTTGGTACTTTGTAACACTTGATACGTGAAAACCATTCAATAAGGGGGTTCCAATATTTGGTTGGCACATGGTCTAGAAGAACTTAAAGGACCAACAACAGAGAGTTGTTAGCAAAGGGAGAATGGCCCCTGACAGGAGTCTAAATACTCTAGCACCTTAAGGCTAAGTGGTAGGTCACCACCGTTGGTCCTATAGTGAGAAATGCATGAAGGGCTAAGCGAATGGGGTTCGTCATATCTGAGGTCAGAAATTGAAATAATAGAATACTACACCACTATGAAGATTGCAATATGGAATCGCTCTGATAAGGGAGTAGAGAGCTTTGAATGATGTATGGGCTAGCAGCTATGATATTGAATTAAGGCACACAGAATTTGGTAATCGAAAATGGATAATTATGTGGAAGACTCCGAAACAAGAAACTGAGGAAAACATGGGTAGAAGAAATGAATTGGAGTACTTTAAGTAAGAAATTGATTACTTCATGTGCACATGTTCAGTAATTTAAATGGCATTATGGGACTCATGGATTACAATGTGGTTCACTTGAATTTCTCAGCATGGATCTTCACATAGTCAGCCAATAAGGACTGCAAGGTCGATCTTTGTTTTTGCACTATGACTAGAAACTGATGTGAGTTGGAACAACAGCGAGGGAGGCCATGCCTAAGTACAAATGGTAAGCCAAAGGACATGTAGTACAATCTACCTTGTGCAAACTACCTTAGTGGAACAAAACCATCGCCTATAGTAGATAATTGCAGGGAGTTGAGAAAATGTGTGAGAGTATTGAGTTATGAGTGAAGCACATAGTGATCGAGAGGTTTAAGCACCTAAGAGGACATTGTCTGATAGTGCAGCAAGAGAACTGAGAGTGTTGTGTCGAGAGTAGCGAGGGTAGTGCTGATGAGTAGTGAGTGAAGAGCCCTTAACTGTGAAAGAATAGAGCATAGGAAGTTTTGTTGGGAGCAGTAAGAGGAGATATGCTGCAAGTGAGCATAGAAAGTGGAGTGCAGAAGTTGAATCTGCAGACAGCCATTTATTGGAATTTTACTTGTATAATTGTATGCCTCTATTTTCAATTTGAAAATTATATTAAATAGTATAACAATGGCAAGGGTAGGTTTCTTCCTAAATACTAAAGAGGTTGGTGCCTCTTGGAAAGTTGGTGCTTGCTAAACAAAGGGGGTCAGTGCCTGCTATGAGTAATAAAGTAGGTGCTTAATTTACATCATAGAAAAACAACAAATTTGCTTTTTTTTACATCTGGGTTTCCCTGTGAAAAACATTGTTTTAAATGTGTGTTGCTCACGTGATTGTTGTTTGAATATGTGTGCCCAAAATATTAATGGTTAACTGATATGTGAATCAATGCTCTCACAAGCTAAATATTATAAGAAAAGGCTATAGGCATAAAAAAAAAAAATAATAAGAGTTTCTTAATTACTGATTACCCTGCCCCCCCCCCCCCCCCCCCCCGATAGCAATTCCTTATTTCAACAATTAGTATCAAATCAAGGTTCCTTCAGCTACAATTGAAACACTAGAAGGTAGATCTATAAGGAATTATGTTTAGGTTAGACAGTCAGGAAACTTACTAAACTAGAATACCAGTGCTTGACAGGACCAACTATGTCTTTTGCAAAGTGAGAATGGAAGCTCATCTTATGTCCTTGGGAGTAGAAGTTTGGTCTTCTGTATGAGTAGACCACAATGCCCTTGATATAACTCCCGTGGATGCAGATGGAAAAAAATTACGACTGGGCAATAGTAAATCCAAGAGTGTCATTCTTGGTAGTATTAGTCAATCTGAAATGGTAAAAGTTATGCATTGTAAGGCTTCTTATTAAATTTGGTTAAAACTTAACCAGTGTCCTGAAGGATATGACAAAGTCAACCAAGTGAAACTTCAAACTTTTAGAATGAGGTTTGAAAGCTTGAGAATGAATGAGGATGAAAGCATAGCAGAATACTTCCTCAGATTTCATGAAGTGACTAATATGATTAGAGGACTTCGTGAAGAATTCAAGGAAAAGATGATCATTCAGAAAGTATTAACATCTTTACCCATGATATTTAAAGACAAAATGTCAGGTATTGAGAAAATGGCTAATTTAAAGGATCTCAAGATGGATCAACTTCTTGGTACTCTCGCAACCTATGATATGAGAGTAGGAATAGAAGAGTATGAAACAAAGGAAGTTTCATTCAAGGTATCCAAAAAGGGCAAGGAGCAAAAATATCATCAAGTTTTCTCTAGCTATGAATATGATCATGAGTTGGCTCAACTAGCGAGAAAACTAAAGCATTGCAGGAAAATATAAAGGGAAGTTCCCTTTAAGTGTTGTGACTATGGAAGAGTTGGAAATTTCTCCCCCATTTTCCCTTATAAACAAAAAGCTAAAAGGGAAGAGGGCATAAAATTTGGAAACAAGTCTTAGATACATCAAAATAAAAATCCCGATAAGAAGAAGGGGTTCTACTCCAAAGTAGATATCTCAACACCAGAGTCAGACTATGAATAATCATCAGAGAATGAGTTAGATAAGTATCTTCTTATGGCCTTTGAAATAGACTCTAAGAAATAAGGTATTATGGACTCTGAAGAGGACGAAGAATAAGGAGTAGTAAACATTAAAGGGGAACTCATTAGTGCCCTCGATGAATTAAAGAAAGCAAGGAAGAATAATAAACAGCTGAAGGAATAGTTACAACGTGTATAGAAAAGTATGTATAACTCTAATAATGATGAGTTTTTGTATCTAAAAGTAAAGCTTGAAGAGGTTATCAAGAACAAGGACAATCTAGTCCTTCTACTAAAAGAAAATCAAGGAAACTATGAGAGGCTGAAAGAGGAGAACAAGCAGTTGAAATGAGAGTTTGTTAAATTAAAAGGGGAAACGAGCTCATAGATATGAAAAGATGATATTTTGTCTTTTAAAGTTGAGTTGGAGGAGGCCAAATGAAAAGAAGAGGTTCTTCAAGACCTGATTCAAGAATGGGAAGAGAACAATCAGAGTCTTGAAGCACAGGTTGTCTCTCTAAGAACCTACCTTGAGAAAACTAAGACCAAGAATGTTCTAAATGAAAACATTGTTGAACGGACATGTAAACTAGATCAGATACCGAATATTCATAGGCCTTCGGGAATGAAAATTTGTCTGGGATACTTTAAGACACAAGAATCCTCTGTTGGGAAGATAAAATTTAGGTCTGCAGGATTCGAAGAACCATAGACTCATGGGAAGAAGCATCTTGAAAGAATTAATTAAGATAAAAGAGTAGTCTGACAATGAGGAGATCATTAATGGAGAACGAACCAATCAATGAGAGGACTAAGGTATTTTCCTACTCAATATCATAATTTTTTCAACAATAGGCATTCCTATTCATTTTATGGTCATTGATATAAGTTTCATATCTTTGGAAATAAATCCATTGATTGTAGAAGGATCAACGTTGAAAGAGATGAAAATCTCAGATATAATACACACTGGATTTCTAAGTCTCTATATTTCTCCCTTAAAGATTAGAATGTATTCTCTCCCTTACTAAGTGAAGTAGAATTCTTCAAATGTAACAATTTTAGGTGCAAAGCAAGTGAGTGCAGATGCAAGTTTGAACAGTTGTCTATGTCCCAATATGATAGACATTAAGTTATCCATAAGGATAATAGGAGAAGGAAACATAAGACCAAAGAAGTCATGCAGTGTGGACTTTCCTTATCGTCTCATAACCAAAGAAACAAATATTATGTGGATAGTGGTTGTTCCAAACATATGACTGAGCACAAAAGAAAATTTATGTCACTTAAGGAAAAGGACATAGGAGGCAATGTCACCTTTGGAAATAATTCTCCAGCAAGAATCAAGGGTAAAGGTGTAGTGAGTCTTGATCAAAAAATATAAGCACAAAATGTGTTATATGTAATAGGTCTCAAGCACAATCTGCTCAGTGTTAGCCAAATGTGTGATAATGGCTATGATGTGACCTATCAATCTAAAGGCTACGAGATCTTAAACATAAAGAATGGGAAACTGGTGGGAAAAACAATTAGAACCCACAATAATTTATGTGTTTGATGATTCCAATGTTAACTACTATTTAAGAAAAACAAATGAAACATGGTTGTGGCACAAGAGTCTTGGGCATATGAATTTTGACAATTTGATAAAAGTAAGAAAAATGGGAGTATTGAAAGGATTACCAATACTATCAAAGCTCAATAACACAATATATATGTCATGTCAATTTGGCAAGAAGACTAGGGCTCATTTCAAATGAATAGTGTTCTCCTCATTCAAACCTCTGTAGCTCATTCACAAAGACTTTTGTGGCCCAACTAGAGAAAGGAGCTTAAAATGAGAGAGGTATTTTATGTTTTTCATTGATGATTTCACTAAGGCCTCTTGGATTGTCCTTTTAAAATAAAATTCATAAGCACTTAAGAATTTCAAGAAGTTTAAATCTCAAGTAGAAAATGATAAAGACTTAAAGATAAAATGTTGAAGATAAAACAAAGGGAGAGAGTACACCTCAAGAGAATTTGAGTAATTATGTGAAGAGCATGGCATCAAGAGGAAATACACAATGGCTAGAACTCCTGAGAAAAATGGAGTAGTGGAGAGGAATAAGAGAATAATCCAAGAAATGGCCATAGCAATGTTAGTTGAAGCATGAGTGTCTCACAACTTCTAGGGAGAAGCAATCCAGGTAGTAGTATATATATCAAATAAAATAGGACTCGGGTCTAATAGTAATAAAGCTCCCTATGAGTTATGGAAGGGAAGACTTGCATCAGTTAGACGCCTGAAGGTGTTTATAAGCAAGTTCTTCATTAAAGGGGATTAAAAGAACACTGTGAAGTTTGATTCATGCACTGATGAAGGGATATTTCTCCTTTACTCTATTCGAAGAAATGATATAAGTGTTACAACAAGCAAAAAGTAAGATTGAGGATTTCATTGACGTAATAGTAGATGAAGTAGGTTCAAAACCTGAATCCTCTAAAAGAAAGATGAACTTAGATGATGAAGAAAGCTTAGTTTTGAGGTCTTCTAATATGAATGAAATAGATTTAGACAGTGAAGGTGAGGAAGTGATCTAAAATAATCATATGTTCAAATTGATGTAGAATTGATTAGCCATTATTGAATTGATTGTTAACTGAAAGTGCGGAAATTGAGGAAACTGCTTCAGAAGAAAGACTTCATGACAGTTGATTAAACATAAGAAAGATTCATAACAGAAGTGAAAATAGTAAAAACACAGTGATACCAGACAAAAAAGTTGATTACAGAGTTCGTCCCTGATGGACTACATCTCTGGGTCCACTTTCAAGATGGGCGACCGCTTTATTAGGATTGAAAACAAAGATTTCAGTTACATAGAGAGTAGACCAGACTGAATATGCACACCTGCACTTCTGATCATTTTCAAAAGGAATATCTCTAAACCAGCTTTCCAACGGCTATTACAATTCCCAAATCCTACTCCTGATGCTTCCGTTACACTAAAAACAAAACAGCCTATGACCTCCAGAATCTACATACAAAAACCAAAGCCACCAATATCCCTTCAATGAACCAAAATTGCCTCTTATAGGCCTACAAATACATTCAAACTCCTTTGGCTGAATTTGAGATGAATTAGTTGTATTCTGGATGGATTTTGAGTCTCAGACTAGTTTTGAAAGGATAACTATGGTCATTAGCCATGGTCCTCGAATTAACATAACCACAATTTTAATTACAAAAACCCATAAATAACCATATATTCACTCCAAACCATTAATAGCTACCACCAACATGAATTGGGGGGCTATCGGCATGTGACCAAGTGGTCTAACCCTTGGCGGCCACCTTCATGGTTTATCCCCGCGTTTCCAGTGGTCGATTCGCTGTGGTTACACCTACTCACATGTATAACGAATCCACTGCGGTTATACCTAAGCCGACGATTACTTCCAAAATGGTCAATCCCACCTTTGACGGGTTATCAAAGCTCGTTCACATGGCATAGTATGTGGTTTAGAACCTTGTGTAGCCAAACTTGATGGCTATACAAACCCCGACGGTTTTCACATCTCTACTAACATGTTGTTTACTCTGTTGTGGTGAGAAGTGGCGGTTAGGGACAATTTATGTATATTGTTATGTTTTATTATTTATAACATATGTCGAGAGTTAGAACATAGGTTTAGGCTTTAGGTTTTAAGGTCTAGAGCTTAGGTTTAATGTATTTTATTACATCTAGTGTGGTAATATGGTTTAGAACTTAGGTAATGGCGGTTTAATACATGGAGTTGTATTGAATACATAGGTTTAGTGTATTAAACTTGGGTTAGGTTTTTAGATGTAGACTAGGGTTCTAATACATAAAGTTCATCAAACTCATATAGAATATTTTGTCACAAAGTGACATTCACCCACATGGTGATGACAACCAAACCTCACTTGATGACAAACCCATATCGACACCAAATCCTACAAAGGTGGACGAAAAACAAATGTTGTCAACCAAATCCTGGCGAAACTGATGACAACCACATGTCGACAGCCAGGTACAAAACCATCACCATGAAAACCATTAAGATCACCTGAATAACCTAAACCATACACTGTCGAAACGGATCGACACCAGATTGAATGTTGACGATGAAACTGAATACTGACAATGAACCTGTACAACTGATATGATGAGATCCTCCTCGATCAATCCTCTCCACTTGAAAGCTTTTGGACCACAAAAGTTTTACTAAACAAATAGTCGATGAGGGTAGAGCTCCCTCACTTTCTGCCTTGAGCTGATGATGTACCAATACATTTGATCGATCACCTGCAAGTGATGACCTTGATTATGATGACCATGGCACTTTTTGGATCGATGACCTATTCCATCCATCTGCAAGACGTACAACTTGCAACGATGGTCAAACAACCTATTATGAACATGGCAATTGATTTCTTTCCATAAAATACCATGAGTTAGTGATTCATAATCATCTTTGGAAACAATCTCTATAGGATATTGTTCAATACCATTAACATGTATTAACAATCTATTTTGTGAATAACAGAGACAGTCAAATATATGTTTGACACCAAACCAACTACATGGGTTGACATACTTTCCTGCTTCATGATTACTAAGTGAACTTGATACCATAAAACGATCAAACTGTAAGATGGAAATTGTTGCAACTTAGTTTGTCTTTGAAAGTATTGAATTAGTTATTGATTTGTTTGAATCACTTTTCCCTTATTCATTAAATGATGTTTCCATTGATTAGCACTTTCTCCTGATGCATAATTTTCCCTTAAACACTTTGACACTGCTTTAGAAAAGGCTTTGATATGAAAACAAATGGGCTTCCTCTCCACTTGAATGAGGTTTCCAAACTGTTCGAAACATGAATTGGTGACACAATATAAGAGAAATTGAATGCTAACTTTCCCCAATATTGACCAGTATCCCTGTAACTATTAATTTCCAAACTTGTTCTGAATTGATTCATTCTAAAATTAGGAAGAGGAGCTTTAGGCACAAACTATAATTCATGTCGTATTCCCTGCTTATGAGTAAGATGTTTGGTTTTACATAGAACTAGTATAGTTTCTATCTCTTTGATCAAACTATCTTTAAGCTGAGATTCATAACCTAAACAAACATCATGTTGTTTCTTATGTTGTTCCTTTTGACACATGATTACAAATATTCTATTTGAACTTATTAATCACTTCATCTGATTAACATTAATATTCAAACGATTTTTACTTTGAGGTGCCTTGACAATAAATTCAACCCCATCTTTCTTGAGGTGATATTTATTCTCTCTCCTAATATTGCATCACGATCGTAAAGATAAGGACTTCCTAAGACAACTCAACATATGTCTACTGGAACCACATCTAATTCCACTTCATCAATGTTTTTATTTGTAATGGCAAATCTTAATCGACACTGTTTGGTGACTTTTATTTTAGTTGATTTATTTAACCATCATAATGGGTAAGGTCTTGGATGACTCGATGTTCCCAAACTCAAACTCTTAACTAAATATTCAGATATTAAATTCGCTTGTGCTCCACTATAAAACATTGTATCTATCTTTGTATGCTTAGAAGTTATCCTTATGTTAAACAATTCAACTCTTTTATCCTCATTTGAAGGATTTATGTTTGATGAATATGCAATAGTATTCAAACTTGAACTAGTGTAGGAAATTTTACCTATTTTAACCATAGCAATTATCCTCCTTTCATCACCTGAATTTGAACCTAGATCTTGCTAGACTGTTGCGATGCCATTCTTTCCATCCTTCTCCTTAAGGAACTTTTGGGCTTAAGTTCTGGATGAAGTTTCCAGCACTTTGATTCTTCATGACAGATTCTCTGGAAATGAGAACAAGTAGTTCTTTCCTTCTGAACTATCATTGATTTCTTTCTCTTTGAATTGTTCTTCCCCTTATTGTCATTGGAATCTTTAACTTCCAACTCTTTGGATGATTCCGATGAAAAATTGAATGGCCTGCCACCTGATTCAATATGTAGGGCATGAACGCACACTTCATCAAAATCATCAGGATTAAACATCAATAAAGTATGTTGCAAATATGAATGTAAACTGCTAATCTATTTTAATAAAGTTTCATGTGTATCCAATGAAATACCAAGTGCCAATGCTTTCTTTCTAAACTCTTGAGTAAACTCCTGAGCACTCTTCTCTTTACCTTGCCTTAGATGCTTCCAATCAATAACAGCTTGTTGCATGTATCCTAAAGGATAGAATTGTTTCCTAAGAGATTTTAAAAACTTAGACCATGAAGAGATGACTTTTCCTTTATGCTTTAAATCTATCTGGGTTTTACTTTCCCACCAGATTAAAGTTGTTCCCTCCATTCTAAGTGTAACTAGCTGAATTTTTGTTTTACCATCAAAAATGTTTTGAATACGACAACACACTTCTATCTGCTTCATCCAGTTATCTAACATTTTAGGATTCATTTCGCCATCATAAATAGGTAACTCAAATTTCACATCAAGTTTCAAAACAAATGTTTTCTTAGGTTTCTTTTCTATTTCAAATTCTGCACTCGAAGAACAAGAAGAAGATGATGATGGAGATGATGGAGGTGAAGGTGGCTTATTAGCCTTGCCTTTACCTTTATCCTTCTTCGATGTCTTTGAAGAAGAAGTTTCATCTCTCGCCTTCTTGACTTCATACAGTTCTCCCAACATCTGTTCCATAGTAAAAAATGCTTGCTAAAAATATTCATCACTCATCTTAGTTTCAGTGTTTTCACCGACATCATATCCTATCATGGTCGACTTATGAATGTCTCGTCGCTTTCCAATCTCTGAATCAATCTACTCAAGGATTCCTTCCTGTCGTTGTGACTTTGACCCGGTTAACATTCAATGGAAAATTCTACAAATGCAACATACTCTAATACCAAATTATATGATCTGAAACAATCATATGTTAAAACTCATGTAGAATTGATTAGCCATTATTGAATTTACTGTTAACTAAAAGTGCGGAAATCGAGGAAACTGATTGAGAAGAAATACTTTATGAAAACTGATTAAACATAAGAAGGATGCATAAAATAAGTTAAAACAATAAAAACACAACAATACCAAACAAAAAAAATGATTATGGAGTTCCTCCCTAATGGACTACATCCCCGAGTCCGTTTTCAAGATGTGCAACCACTTTATTAGGATTGAAAACAAAAAGTTCAATTACACAGAGAATAGACCAGACTGAATATGCACGTCGAAACTTTTGATCACTATCAAAATGAAGCTCTCTAGACAATCTTTCAAACGTCTATCACGGTTCCCAAATCTGACTTCAATGCTCCTGTTACACTAAAAATAGAACAACCTATGACCTCCAGAATCTGCATACAAAAACCAAAACCACAATATCCCTTCAGTGAACCAAAACTACCTCTATAGGCCTACAAATACATTGAAACTCGTTTGGCTTAATTCAAGATGAATTAGTTGCATTATGGATGGGTTTTGAGTCTCGGTCTAGTTGTGAAAGGACACCTAGGGTCATTAGCCATGCCCCTCGAATTAACATAACCACAATTTTAATTAGAAAAACCAATAAATAGCCATATATTAGCTCTAAACTATTAATAGTTACTATCAGCGCGAATTGGGTGGACCGCTAGCATGTGACCAAGTGGTCTAACCCTTGGTGGCCACCTGCATGGTTTACCCCGTGGTTCCAGCAATCGATTCGCTGTCGTTACACTTGTTCACATGTATAATGGATCCACTGTGGTTATACCCAAGCCGATGGTTAACTCTAGAATGGTTAATCCCACCTCCGACAATTTATCAAAACTCGTTCACATGGCATAGTCTGCGGTTTAGAACCCCGCGCGGTTAGACCTGATGGCTATACAAACCCTAACGGTTTTCACATCTCTCATCACATGTTGTTTACTCCACTGCGGTGAGAAGTGGGAGTTAGGGATACTTTATGTATATTGTTATGTTTTATTGTTTATAACATATGCCGAGAGTTAAAGCATAGGTTTAGACTTTAGGTATTAAGGTCTAGACCTTAGTTTTAATGTATTTTATTACATCTAGTCTGGTAATATGGTTTAGAACTTAGGTAATGACGGTTTAATACATGGATTTGTATTGAATACATAGGTTTAGTGTATTAGGCTTGGGTTAGGTTTTTAGATGTAGATTAGGGTTTTAATACATATATTTCATCAAACCCATTTAGAATCTTTTGTCACAAAGTGACATTCACCCACATGGTGACGACAACCAAACCTTACTCGACGACAAACCCATATCGACACCAAATCCCGTAAAGGTGAACGACAAACACTTTTCATCGACCAAATCCTGGTGGAACTGATGACAACCACATGTCGATAGCCAAGTACAAAACCATCACCATGAAAACCATTAACATCACCTGAACAAACTGAACCTATACTTTCAAAATTAATCCACACCGAACTGAATGCTGACGATGACACTGAATACTAACAATGAACCTATGCAACTGATATGACAAGATCCTCCTGGATCAAAAAGAAGGCACATATTTAAGGCCAAAGACACCATCTAGGTATGTACTAAAGAAACATCCTAAGACTGAGATTCTTGGAGATCAAAGATAATGTTTCAAGACTAGAAGAAAACTTGTGGGTGGTCCAAGTCATGCAAATTTAGCTCTACTATCATAGGTAGAACCCAAGAACCTTTATCAAGCAAGTGAATATAAGTTCTGGGTGAACTCCATGAATGAAGAACTTGTCCAGATTAAAAAGAATGATGCATGGGAGCTTGTTCCAAGACTTAGAAGGAAAAATGTTATTGGAACCAAGTGGGTTTTCAAGAACAAACTGAGTGAAGAGGGTCAAGTAATCAGGAACAAAGCTCGTTTGGTCTGCAAAGGGTATGCCCAAATAGAGGGGGTATATTTCAAAGAAACCTTCCCATGAGTACCTTGACTGAAAGCCATAATAATCTTTCTTGCTCTTTCCATCCATAAGAATATCAAGGTATATCATATGTAAGTGAAATCTGCCTTTCTTAATGGAGATTTAGAGGTGCATGTTTATATTGAGAATCCATAAGTATTTCTACTCCCCTCTGATGAAAGGCTTGTATGAAAACTAAAGAAGCCCCTGTATGGATTAAATCAGGCCCCTAGATCTTGGTATTAAAGGTTGGATAGGTATCTTTAGTAACAATGCTTTAAGAAAGGAACAATTTACAATAACCTTTATGTAAAATATGAAGGTGACCATCTACTATTGGTAGTTGTGTATGTGGATAATATAATATTTGGCAGCGATGTGGAGAAGTTGGGGAATCCATTCGAAAATTATACACGAATTTTCCTTCTTTTTGGGTCTACAAATTACTCAATCTCGACAACGAGTCTTTATATCTTAATCCAAATATCTCAAGGAAACTCTAAAGAAATTTGGAATGGAAGATTCCAAACCTATCAGCACGCCCATGACTACAGGCTGCAAAATGTGCAAAGAATATGGAACACGGTCGGTAAATCAGACTAAATATAGGTCAATGATAGGAAGCTTACTGTATCTGAGAGCTTTGAGGCCATAAATCATGCAAGTAGTGGGGATTATGGCTAGATTTCAATATTTTCCACGAGAAAGCGATGTTTTTCCAGTCATGAGGATTTTCAAATATCTTCAAGATACAATAGAGTATGGACTGTGGTATGCTAAGAGTGAAGATATCAATTTGAAGGCCTACACAAATGTAGTTTGGGTTGGAATTCTTAATGACATTTCGAGTACTTCTAGTGAAACTTTCTTTCTGGGTAAATGCTTGTTGTCGTGGGTCATAAGAAACAAGACTCTATCTCTTTGTTGATTTCCAAAGCAGATTATATTGCTGCTGCTACCTACTGTATGTAGATTATATGGATGAAGAAAACCTTGAAATATATACAAGTAGAGTTGTCTGATACCATTCCAATAATGTGTGACACCACAAGTGCGATCAACATCTCAAAAGCTCCATTCATGTATTCAAAGACTAACCATAATACTATCGAAGTATCATTTCTTGAAGGAACAGGTTGCATCCAACACTATCAAACTTGTATATGTACCCACTAAAGAGAAACTGGCAGATATCTTTACCAAACCATTGGTAAGGGAACAATTTGAGTATCTCACACAACAGATAGGAGTTGTGACTCCTCCCTCCAAATAACTTCATTTTGGTAGGTGGTGACATCTACTGACCATGTGGAACTCATGGGAGAGTAGGCTGTAATGGTTCATAGGGAGTGCTTGTGAAATATTCTCTCCCACTCATGTCAAAGGGGAAGAAGGTTTGCATCAGGGTTGGCCATGCCGAACCTAACGGGGAGCTTGTAATGTTGACATAAATGTAAAAGGGGGAGATTGTTTCACAATTGATGGTGGCTGTGCCAGTATTGTGCATGAATATTTGTACTGATGTCAACCAAACTGGAAAGAATGCATGGCTGAGAAGGATTTTGATGATAGTTGGAGGGTTCATGGAGAAGATCATCATGGTGGGTGTGATTTCAGTTCTCCAAGGAGTCAATGAGAAGATACATTTGTAGTCATCTTCGAAGTAGTAGAAGGATTCAAAGCCTCCACCAAACCCTCTCCATTGGAAAGTGTTCAGAATAATATTTCCAACCATATGGCAAAGTCCAGAAATGGATTCCTGGTTCAAAAGTTATGGCTTGCTAAAGGTTAGGGATTTGAAGCCTTAGGCAGGAAAGAATATTATCATATCGGAGATCGAAGGTCCAGCGACATCATACATATCGGCGATTGCACATCAGAGAATCAACGATGTCAATGACTGCACATCAGATCATCAGGCATACCAGTGATCACAACATCAGAGCATAAGGCATATCAACGCATGCCATATCGAAGCATCAACACATCAGGCATATCGCCAATCGAAGAATCATAACTTCTTCATGTGAACCCTTTAAACAGTTGCAATATGGGTGAAGCACCGATAGTGTTAAAAACCATTGGGAATGCCAATAAAGGATTAATAAAGGATTTCATCAGAAAAATAAAGGTGTTTGAGACCTTTTCTCTCTCCTGTAATAGGTCACATGGTGGCATATGATTGGTTATGATAAAGCTATAGTGGCATCTAACATTCGCATGCATGGTGGTATGGAAGGACTTGTGACAGGCATTTTTTGTGTTTTCAGGGGTCTAAAGAGAAAACTTTGGGTGATGTGTGTCACTAGTCATATGGTGCCACGTGGAAGTGATGATGTCATATTGGAGATCTTATATCGGAGGTTAAGGATGTTGGTACTTTGCAGCACTTGATACGTGAAAATGTTCCAATAAGGGGGCTTTTATATTTTGTTAGTACATGGTCTAGAAGAACATAAGAACCAAGGGAAGAGAGTTATGAAAAAGGGGAGAATGGCCCCCGACAGGAGTCTAAACGCTCTAGCACTTCAAGGCTAAGAGAGAGGTCATGGCCCTCAGTCCTATGGTGAGAAATGCGGGAAGGGCTATGCAGAAGGGGCTCGTCATGTCAGAGGTCGGAAATCAACTAATTAGAATACTACACCACTATGAAGATTGCAATATGGAATCAGTCTGATAAGGAAGTACAAATATTTAAAGAATGTATGGGCTGGAAGTTTCGATATTGAATTAAGGCACAAAGGAGTTGGTAATTGAAAAGGGCTAATACCATGGAAGAGTCTGAAACAAGAAACCAAGGACAACATGGGTAGGAGAAATGAATTTGAGTACTTGAAGAAAGTGATCGAATGCTTCGTGCACATGTTTTTAGGGATTTAAAAGGAGGTATGGGAGTCATGAAGTAGTGCATGGGTCACCTAAGAATTAATTTCTCAGCATGGAGTTCCATGCAGTCAGATAATAAGGACTACAAGGCTGACCTTTGTTTCTGCACTATGACCAGAAACTAACAGGAGACACAATAGCAACAAGAGAGGCCATGCTTAAGTATAGCTGGGAAGCCAAAGAAAATGTAGCAGAGTCTACCTTGTGCAGAGTGCCTCAGTAGAACAAAACCATCACCTGTAATGGGGAAGTGCGGGGAGTTGACTAGATGTGTTAGAATATTGAGTTGTGAGTGAAGCGCATAGTGACAGAGAGGTTGAAGCACCGTAGAGGACTTATTCTGATAGTGGAACAAGAGCATTGATAGTGTTATGTGGAGAATAGTGAGGGTAGTGCTGATGAGTAGTCAGTGAAGAGCCTCTGACAGTGAAGGGAGAGCACACAGGAAGTGTTATGGAGAGCAACAAGACGAGATATGCTACAAATTAGCACAAACAGAGAGTGCAAAATTTGAATATGTAGGCAGCCATTTATTAATATTTTACTGGTATAATTGTATACGTCTATTTTCATTTTGAAAATTATATGAAATAGTGGAACAGTGGCAAGGGCAGGTTGGTGCCTCTTGGAATGTTGTTTCTTGCTAAACAAATGGGGTCAGTGCCTCCTGTGAGTGAGTTATCACAAACAAACAAAATTAATGAAGTGGGTAGTTAATTTATATCATAAACAAACAACAAATTTTTAATTTTTTGCCTCTGGGTTTCCACGTGAAAAACATTGTGTCAAATGCATGATGCTCATGTGATTGTTGTTTGAATATGTGTCCCTGAAATATTGTTGATTAATTGATTTGTGAATGAATTATCTCACAAGATAAATATTATAAGAAGAGACTGTAATCGTAAAAAGATAAGAATAAGAGTTTCCTAATTAACGATTCACCCCCTCCCCCCCTCTCGGCAATTCTTTATTTCAACACTCAACACACTTATGACCCATAGTGTATTTTCTATCATGATTGTAACAAATCTCTTTTGTAATTTTTTCCTCCATTTTTTGTGGTGTAAATATTTTAGGTTGTTGGAGGCTAGGAGCAGCAACAATTCCATCTATATAGTTGTGAGTGGTAGACTTCCTTGTTGCCTATTTTTACTTTCAGTTTTTCTGGCCACCTTGAATGCCTTCTATGATGAATTACATTCTGAATTGAGAACCTCATGTTGGATGTTATCCTTTAAATTCCCTATGAAGACATCAATCCTATGCTCCTCTAGAATATCATTTACCTTGATATTCAATCTTTCGAAGCCCTCAATGTGCTACTCCATTGAACCCCTTTGTTTGAGATTATCAATTGGATAAAGAATTTATTTCTCTTTGAATCCTCGTAATGGGCTACCAATTCCTCCGTCAAAATTTTCCATGTCACAATTGATTTGCGAGGACAAAGTCATTGATACCACACAAAATGATTTTGTTATGAATTTAAAGATGTAATGTGTACCTTTTCTGTTTGTGGCACATCATGTAGATCAAATAATTACTCCATCTACAGTATCCATGTTACTGAATCCTTGCCATCAAACTTTTGCATATCAATCTTTCGAATATGGTTGGTATTCATCCCGAAGTTGGAGTCTCTAGAATCATGATTCAGATTTTGTTTATTTTCTTCATGAGTTTCATGAAATACCTTATCACCTCTAGGAATCCTTTCTTCTATCAAATTTTCCAAACCTTCCTTCAAACCTTCCATGTCTTCTTTTAAGCTGTTCATGTCACTTTTTATACCATCCATGTTTCCTTTTAGTTCATATTTGGTTTCTCTTTGTGAGAGTGAAATTTGTTGTACTTAGTCCTGTAATTTTGGTGTATCATGTTGGAATTTTTCCTCTTCACACGTCATAGTAGAGAATTTTGAGGGCTTCATGGGTGTATAATTCTTTTTTTTTAGGAGGAATTTTAGAACCAAATATTGATATATATTCTTCAATGTGCCATTTAAATCACTTCAAACCGATTCTTGAAACAAAAGTTGTGCAATTTAAAAACACAATACACACCTTTTTCTTGCTTTTAGGAGCTCAATATTGAAACTATTGCATCTCTGTAATTTCAGCCCTCCAAGGCATGAAATTTCGTCATGTGGTAGCCCTATGAGTCTTCTTTCCAATGCCACAAGTTATACCAATATTTGATTCCTCGAGATAAAGTTATGCCCAATCGCACA
The DNA here is from genome assembly GCA_000404065.3 of Pinus taeda. NCBI lineage: Eukaryota > Viridiplantae > Streptophyta > Pinopsida > Pinales > Pinaceae > Pinus > Pinus taeda. The sequence goes on from APFE031295449.1 coordinate 48,058, forward strand.
TAATGACATAATTATCGACTCATCATTGGGAATAATAAGTTATGTACAAAAGAAAATTATGAGCTAGCTTAATAAGAAACAAAGAACGGTATCACATCATACATTGGTGGTAGTGTGCCTTAGGGTGGACCTAGGGTACATTACAAAGTGATATGAAATCCATAGGTTCAACAATAAACCTACATGGGTCAAGCATAGTTTGTTGAGGCAGAAAATTGCAAAGGATATTTTTTTTAGTGGATGATTACAAATCATTGATATAGTTCCCTGTGATCAACTAGGTGCAATTTCAAATAGTTATTTGGTGAAATTTTTTTACAAGTTCAAAAACCCTATTTTTTCCTTTTAATTAATTGATTTGATGCATGTAATTGGCTAAATGTAGAAAATTAGATACCCAAATAGGGTGGAATTTCAAAAAATTCCCTAATTTCTAAATAGATCAAGTTGAATCAAGTGTCTGGGCACTCACAAGGTTCAAAAATTACAAGCAATCACACACACGAGGCTAAATTGAGTGTGAATATACTTAAACTGCAAAATTCGTGTGACCATGGATTAACAGGTTGAATTAGAATAAATTTTGGAAAACCCCCCCAAATTTTGGCCATTATAGGGTGATGTAATTGCTTGAATGTTGCAAAATGTGGTGCAGAAATTAAAATTGACTTTGATCTAGGATTATTTGGCCATGGGAACTGATGAATATCCAAATTAGCACATTTTTAACACCTACATGCAACCTTTTTATGTCATTTTGCACTCTTCATTCCTTATTCCTTTTTCATCCATTATTAATCTATTTCTGCTATAGGTATGAATAATCTCTTTTCTCCCAATTTTATAGCTATTCTTATACACCATGTTGTGAATTTGTTATCTTTCATGCTAACATTGTTAGACAGGAGAAAATTCCAGTGGTGGAAACTCCTTTATGTTGTTGCATCACTAGTCGTAGTCCCACAACAAATGCTACTAGCTAACACACATGTGCTACAACTTCTTTAACCAAGACAAAAAATTGTTGTGAATCTCCTGCATGTTATTGTTGCAAATCCTCTGCATTGATACATCTATAGCATGATCACTTATAGAAGAAAATTTTGCAACTCACCCATGACCAATGAAGCTATTACAACTCATGAGAGCCACATTGTGGATGGAATCCCTTTACGTTCTTGCAAATCCCATTCTTGCGACTTTTTTTGTTGCTACATCTACTATTGTAATTGCCACATATTATGCTAGATTATTCGTTAATGCTCCAGCGTTACACGCATCATGAATCTCTCATGAAGGAAGAGAATAGAGGAAATTATATGATCAATTAAGAAGGAAAAATTACTTACCAATGACACCTAGTTCATCTGATCCAGTTTTTTAAATCATAAGAATTTTTGAAATAGTTGTTGTAATAGGATGAGTTATTTTTCTTACGATTTCCATATGACCTTCAACATAGTTTAAATAAGAAATCCTTTTGTATCAATACTTGTATTCCTTTGAATCCCAGGGAGGAGAAAAGAAAGGAAAGTTTTAATGTTAGTTGTGCAATGTCTCTATTCGTTGTAATATAAAATCTCCTTTACTCCAATTGTTCAATGTTAATTTCAACATTGTGTGACTGAAGATTTTATAGTAGCTCATCTAAGGAGGTAGGGCCCCTTCCTTAGCTTCGTGCTGCTAAGTAGCATTATAAGCTAGTTAGGATTTATAATTATGTTAATTTCCATTTTTTCATTTCCTTGATTTTCTCTTGCTGCAACTATGTTAATTTCCCTTTGCTACAAATCCGATATGTTCCTTTTGTTGTATTCATGTTACTTAATTTTTGTTGTAACTCCAAGTTACATAATTCAAGCATTAATTTAAAGGTTAAAAATTGACTAACAAGATTTGCATGTTTCTTAAAAATTTATTTGTTGTTGCAACTCACCTATAGCTTACTTTTACTTTGTTTCAGTAATAGTTTAAAATTGAGAGTTATGTAATGTTTACATATTCTTTTCTAGTTATTTGTTTTTTATTTATTGCATCATAGGCACATGCCATTACCTATTTCTTACAAAAGTCCAAGAATATAATTATACTTGATTAGGTCACATCTAGTAGTTGGTGTGTCTACTTTTCTACAAGTGTGTTTACTTTCCCTGCAAAATTATTTTCTACAAGAGCGCTTTATTTCCAACAAAGTGTCATGTGTTCAATCAAATCGGTGACCTGTGAAATAATCTTTATAGTATGTTATGATAACCATCATATTACTACAAGTTCAGGATACATAACAAATTGCACTAGGATATATTGTGCATGAAAGTTGACAGGTTCCAAACCAACCTCAAATTCACAACTTATGTAACATAGCCTCCCACCTCTTGGGTCATTCTCAGGTAGTGGAAGGTATTACATCAAGATAACAGACCTCCATAATCTTTTCTTGTAAATGGGCTCACAAAATTCCTAAATTTTCAGCTGCCCCCAAACTAAAAGCTAACACTGCAAATATATATACCTCATTGAGAGATTCCTAGTGATGTAAAGTTTCTCATGATATGATCTATGGATCAAAATTTATTAACATTTAAATATTTTCCTCCTTTTTCCCTTCCATGTCTACAAGGAAACCATGGGGAAATTTCTAAGTCTCCCATATAGCTTCCCTCGTTATCATAGGATTCCAGCATGACAACTACATCTACCCACACCTTCCCATGACATCTCACCTTCTTATCTCAGTACACAACCACAATATTAAACCCTCAAGGTACAAAGACATTCAGGTTTGAGACAAAATTCCCTTTACATTATATGTCAAGGATATTCTTGTCTCCCTCATCCATTAATATTGGCCCCTTTCCTTGTGCACAACAACAATGAGGCTCTGCCTGAGGTATGAGATGAAGTTCCCTTACCGTTATGCATTGAGGATATTCTTGTCTTGTTTGGTTATTAATATTGCATGTTTTCCTTTGCACACAACTATCTTCCTCCCTAATTTCCTGAGACATGAATGTCTCTTTTAATTTCTAGGGGAATCATCCTATGAATCTCGGCCCTCAATACTCTTGGCCTTCCTCGAGATGAACATGATGCAAATCCTCTGCAGTGTGTGTGTGTGTGTGTGTGTGTGTGTGTGTGTGTCTATATGTATGTATGTATGTAACAGGTATGCCTTATCATTCTACCACACACACACAAACACACATATCTTGTGCAACAAATTCAAGGCATATTTCATATAGATTTAAGGCACAAACCAGTTTAACCAACAAAACATTCAGGGTAGTTTTCCTGTTAATTGAATGAATCATGATTTATATTGCATCACAACATTAATTCAATAAAAAGACATTAATCAAGCTCACATGTTAGAGATAAAACACTTAGATGAAATCATATAATAATGAATGACACTAAGGGTGGGGCTATAATTTTCCAACCAACCATATATTGATTGTAACCATTTCTTCTTGTAGTTGTCACCCCTGATTCATAACAATGATCCTAGGTGATTTGTTTATGCAACATCAACTACAATCCATGCTTAGCTCTAGAAGTATGGGAATTTTATGCACATGTAGTTTATCAGTTGGGGAAAGAATTTAGGAATTTCATATTTATTGGGGGTTTCTCAGTTGTTTTGAGAACTTTGAGAGTGGTTTATGAACCTGAAAGCAAGTACCCTAGGTGGTTTCTTAGTCCTATTATCAATAACCCTCCTTCCTAGTGGATTAACATCCCTACAAAAATACTTTCTATGGTTTGTCAACCCTCTAGGAAAGCATCCTAAGTGGTTTATGAACCCTTCTAGACAAGCACTCATCACCCATCTCCTTAGAAATTTCCTTGAGCTTCTCCAATTGTTGGACACACACATAGTCCACAACTTCATAATGTAGGGAATTATATTACCTTAGCCTCAGTAGATGAAATCAATGATCTCGCTTTTCTTTGCTCAATGCAAAGATCAAATTTCCTTCCAACAAGGAACCAAAAAGATACCAATCATTAGTTCAAACCCTCTTGTTATATTCCATTACCTTTTTATTATTTTTTCTTGTGTGTCTCTTTGTGTTTCTCAAGAAATGTTTTCTTGTTCTAGAATTTTCTTCTAAATCAAATTCATATTCCTCTTTCCTCTTAGATTTTAGATCTATCGTCCCACTCTTCAGGTCATTCAAATGAATTTGTAATCAGTTAAAATCATAGTATAATTACATTAGAAAAATCAAGGGGAGTATACTAGGGCTGTTACAAACCCCACCCCCTTAAGGGGAACACTATCCTCATTGTTCTTATCAGCATGATACTAAAAAAAATTCAGCTTTATAAATAGTCCTTACATCTACTTATTATTCAAAGAAAATATGGTTACAACACCCTTATTTGTGCAACCATCTCCTAGGTGCTTCATCGGGTCCAAAAGGCTTCCATTTCACCTTAACTTGCTCTATTACTTGATTCCAAAGAATGCTTTTCCTCCAATCGACGATGCATAATGGTTATGGTTGGAACTATCCCTCAAGTTCCACCTATATCATAGACTAATCAACAACATGATTAACATCATGAACGTACATCTTAAGCAAAGAATCATGGAAAATATTGTCTTCTTTTTCTGTGTGTGGTAGGGCTAATCTATAAGCCACGACTCACACTCTTTCCAATATCTAAAATGGTCCACAATATCTGAGTGCTAACTTTTCACATGGGACCACTTTCAATGAGTTTTTTCTTATCCTAATACAGAGGCAGACACTCTCTTACTTGGAACTATTTATGCATTCTTTGTTGTTGTGCATAAAAATATTTTCTATGATGGGTTGTCTTTACAAAAAAACTAACCTTGACCATCTCCTACTCCATGTTTTTTAACATATCTAACCTAATGAGTATTCTATTTAGCAAATCATCCTAGTTGATTGGAGCATTGCATTACCTACCATATAGTGCCTAAAATGGAATCAGCCTAACGAATCTGGGTACCCATTATTATTTGCAAAATTCACAAGTGTTAGTTAGTCTTCTCACTTCCTTGTATGATGTATAACTTACATCCTCAACATGTCCTCCAATATTATTTTTCACTCTCTCTATTTAACCATCTATCTAAGGATGGTCAGTGGTGCTAAAATCTAGCTTGGTTCCAAAACTAGCAATTAATGACTTCCAAAATTTTGAAGTGAACGTTCAATATTGGTATAATATTATCTTTCTATGTATTCCATGCAATCTAAATATCTCCTTCATGAATATCTATGCTATGTAAATTTCTTTATGAGTAGACTTAATAGCTATAAAATGAGTTTCCTTGCTTAACTTATCCACTACGTCCATGACATCATCATGTTGCCTAGTTATCCTTCGAAATATTATGATGAAATCCATGGATATGACTTCCCATGTCCACTGTGGAATTAGAATTGGTTGCAATACTCTAGCTATATTATTGCATTCTACCTTCGCTTGTTGTTTTTCTATACATTTGCAGAGGTATTATACAAAATATTTACTCATTTGTAGCCAATGATATGTTTTACTCATTGTTGTTATCATCTCTGGTAACTAGGATGACCTGAGTAAGGTCTCTTATGGAACTCATCTGTAGCTATCCTCCTTATGTTAGCTACTCTATGTGCATATTTTCTATTTTTAAACAATAGTATGCCATCATCATTAAGTTGGTAACTTATGATCACAAATCCATCTACTTATTTTTACCAATATTTCTTCACATATTGGTAATGTTCATCATTAATAAACCCCTCTTTAATTCCTTCCTTGAATTCAACTAATCATGTGCTCAAGGCTACCAAGATAACTTCTTGCAAACTTCTACTAAGTGCATCTGCTACCTTATTCTATTTTCCTTTATTTTTCTTAATCTCAAAAAAAAATCATTGATTACATCCAACAACCTAGTTTGTCTGGCATTCAACTTGGGATAGTCACACAAATATCCCAATCCATAATTTATTGTCATCAACACAAATATTCTTATCAATAAATAGTGCCTCCATATATTTAAAGAATGAACTATAGTTTCAATCTTCAAGTCATGGGTGACATAATTATTTTCATGCTCATTTAACTTCCTAGATTTATAGCAAACCACACATCCTTGTTGTACCAAGACTCCACCAAGTCCCTCCTTACATTCATTAGTGCAAAGAAAAAAATATTTTTCTATGTTAGTTATTTTTAGGATAGGTGCATAAATCGGTAACCACTTAGTTCTTCATATTTAGTTGTACATTTAGGTGTCCATTCAAATTTTATTCATTTTATTCGTAAAGTAGTGATGATATGTCCAATCTTTGAGAAGATAAGAATGAACGTTCAATAGTAACCAACCAATCTAATAAAGGATCCAACCTCTGTTAGATTATAGGGAGTGGACCATTCCATTATTTCCTTTACCTTTTCCAGATCGATAGCCACTCCTTCTTATGAACTGACTTGCCCTACGTAATGAACAGAGGTTTGGAAAAAATAACACATGCTAAGTTTTGTATAAAACCTATTCTCCCTTAGTAGTTTTTGAATAGATATTAGGTAATCCTCATTCTCTTTTTCATTAGTCACATTAGTTACCAAACACATTAGTCACCAGACACATGAAAGTCCCTAGTACTGGCATTGTAGTGTTGGCGTTGATGTCAACAAGGACTTAAAACTCTTTGTCTTATCATTGACGTCAACCTGATGATGGTGGATCTCATGGTTTGTGGTAGATATGATGGTATACTATAATGAGTTATCATTGATTTGATCCAGAGGTCCTAACTTGATGCAGAGATGTTAATCCACGTAGAGGTGGTTGGCCAACTAGGTCTTCATGATACTGACTTGATGTAGATGTGTTTGGAAATATATCCCCTTATGATGATGTTATTGATTATGTAGATGAGTTGGACGAGGCTTGAAAGAGACTAAAGAACTTGTAAGAGTTCTGCCAATCTTTCGAGACACTTGCAAGTGAATTTTTGAGCATGAATATAACCTTATATGGGGTAACATGGGTAACATGAAGAAAACATGTGTTATAACACAAGTACTTAGTGCATCAGAAGAATTAGTAACACACATCTCGAAAGGAGGACCTGTGTTATTGTTTCTGAGTGGAGTTTTCTAGATGTTGTGTGCTTTCTAATGAAAACCAGGGGTAGTAGCTAGGGTATTTTCTCATCATTTTGTGTCAAAAGTTTGATTGACTTAATATATAGCTAGAATACATTTTTTGGTTAGTGATTAAACTGTGAAATCATTGATTCCTTGACTAGTGGAGAGAATTGTTTGAATAGCTTAAATAGATGGATCAATGGATCAATGTGAGGTTAGACAATGTGCATAACTTGATCAACGGTTTGTGCAGAGGTTAGAGCTTGAGCTTTTAAAGCATGTGAGCATACAAATGTCAATGGCAAGAGAGGAGGATGAAAACATTAGGAAGGTGCATAAAGAGGCTAGTAACAGCGATCGAAAAAAGGAGAGTTCGACATGATGGCTGAGAAAGAGTTTGCAAATGCTATACCATAGGTCAATCAGTATGTATGGAGCACATGGATCATAGCTTAATGCTAAAGAGACATAACATACTGTAGTTGTTAATATATTGAGATTCTGTAAGCAAGATATTTAAGGTGTCGTTTAGATTCGTTTTGGTGTTGTGAGAATTTTATGTATGTTGCTAGTTGTATTATGAGAAAATTGATCATTGCGGCATAGAATGTGTTATATGTGAATTTTGTATTAGTGAGTCAAGTTTGAAATTTGATAAAAAGAGGCTCATGGTTATTTTGTATGTAGAGTATATGGGTCGTAGTTTTAAAATATATGAAATGATGTCCATGAGGGTTTGAAGGTTAGGGCCTTCATTATTACATGTAGAGGCTCATAGGCAAGTGGTGACATTCTAAGGGAGTAGTGGGTTCCTTCCAGAAGAGGCTAGAGAACCTTCGTAGGAAATAGAGGCTTCCTTCGAGTGGTGGTTGGAAAACTAGTGAAGGGTGTGGCCTTTAACAGGCGAGTCTTCCATGGTTTATAGAAGTGGTGGATTCCAAGTGAGTGGTGGATCACATTATTTTGTAAGTAGAGGCTTGCACATTTGCGGTGGTTAGTGATTGTAATGGAAAAGAAGATTCTATATGAATATAAAGAAGTTAGGTTACACGTTTGGCCCTTTTTTGAGAAAAAAATAACATTTTTAGAAGTTTCTCAACTTTCGGCAAGCCAAAATAATATTTATGTTTAGAATTTCATTTTACAATAAAAATAAAACTTATGAAAAAAATTATTATGTTTCTATTGCTTTTTTTTTAGAAATTTGTTTATTCATAATTGATATGTCAACTTAGCAATTGTTTGATTGTGTGTTCTTTAAAAATCAGGGGATTCATAAAATGTCATGTTTTTGGGCCCCAATGTATTCTTTGTTAACCTTATGTTTTGGAAAAAAAGATGTGTTGCAACAATCTAGAGAGACTCTACTTTGGTGTGCCTATATTTATGAAACCAATAGATGCACATCATAATTACTATATTTTATTGAATTCAACCAATATGAAAAAACTGAAAATTTTGAAGATGTTTAACATAGCACCATTTTTCTCAACATATTAGTTAAAAACTAAAAATCTAAAAACTACCCATTATAGAAAATGCACCAACATAATGATTTTCCATATTTTTTCACAGTGTATTTTGGAAGATACAAAATTCTGATTTGATTGAATCATAATGACCTTTAGAAATATTTTGCACACATTTTACTATAAAATTAGTTAAAATTACCAAATATCTATGAATTCCATAAAATTTATATCTATTGAAACTAGGTTTAATTCTACAAATTTTGGTATTGGTTACGAAAGTAAATTCACTATATTTGATGGAGTTTAACAATTTCTAACTTGGAGAAATGTGAACAGAGCCATGTTGTTGCAAAGTTGTAGGTTTTTGGTTGAAAAATATTTTTAACTAAAAAAAAAATTTGGCTAAATTTCTTTTTTTCGCAAGCGAACGTGAAAATTAATGGAAAAGTGTTTCGGCCAAAAAACCTATCCATATTTTTTGTCGGTGGTGAAATTCAAATGATGTGACCATCCAATATAATTGTTTTGAATATGAGATGTCATGGAAGGGCATGAATAGATGTGGCTGCCATGTTGGACTCTTGTGGTAATGGGGAAATCCATGTGGGCTACTCATCATCTGACACGTGATTTCCTTGCTGACATGGGAAAGTAAAGGGGGCCTAAGTTTCAAATGTTCATAACTTTTGATCTGTAGCTTGGATCATGAGAAAATTTCTATTTCCAAGAATATGTCAATGAGTTGGATGTAATGGCGATGTTAGTTTTTAGTTTTGGGTAAGTTGAAAATTGAATAATTTTATGACCCCATTTCCAAGAAATGACTATTAAGGTTAGGTTAACCTGATGTAACACCTTCCATTTCCTAATCATAACCCAAGGGGATGTGAATGTTTGTTATAAAGTTGTATCAAGTCATGGTTCAAGCACTGGACTTGGAAAGTACAACATGCACAGACCTATATTATAACTAACGTAATTATTTGTGGAACGAATTATTGATTATTGATTTATCTATATGTTAACTGAGGTTTCATGTGTCAAATGATTTCACATCAATATAAGGGAAGCTGATGGGTAACTATGTTATCTTCATTTCTTTTTGGTTGCCTGACACTTGTGTTTGGATAACAACACATATAGTAAGTAGGAGAAAGTATGAGAAATATAATTGAGTAGTATGGTACAAACATATCTGAATACGGACCTAAAGAAGAGTTATTCTAGTATATGAAAGAGGAGATGTTGACAGTGTTGGAACCATCCAACTATTGGGTTGTGTTATATTCTTTCCATGACTAGCCCAGGTAGTTAAACAGGGGGTTAGAGGGGGGCTGGATTCCCCCCTTCGTTGTGCCGATTACATAGCGGGGGGGTCACAGGGGTTGATGGGTGCAGGTAACCCCCCTCTATGGGGTCCGGGGAAGCCCTGTTAGGTCCAATAATACTAGTGATTACCCCATTATATTGTAGTTGTATCCCTTATTAATATTGTTGTGCCCCTATTGTCCCCATTTGTTATACTGTGCCCATAGATCCCTCTATTGTTATTTTTGTGGCTTATATTATTATTGTTAGGTCGGTTGGGTTATATTGTGACTCCTTAGACTCCTATATATAGAAAGGAGGTTTTGTCATTTGTATCATCCAAGAATTATTCATTTATGTAATGTAAAGGAGGTTCCCCCTCGAAGAGGCTGAATTCTAAGGCGTTTAACTACCTTTTCTATCTTTTTGTGAGCTGGTTTCATAACATTTGGTATCAGAGCTTTGGATTCTAGGGTTTCGCTGCTCCAAATAGGTCATCATGGCATTTTCACTATAACTTTTTTTCTAAGATGTTTCGGAAGGAAAACAAAAAACCCATTTGAGACAAAATTTCACTAAACCTCAGGTATGAATTTTAGAGCTTTTCACGCTATATTGGTGGAGATATGAGCTAAGTAAGTTGGTCCTTTTGCAGAAAACTCAATTACATTCCAAATAGGTGACCTGGGGAAAATCGTCATAACGTTCTCTCTAAGCATCGGATTGAAATTTTGTAAGAAGGTACAAAAAGAGGACAAACTTTAGTTTCTTGTATATATTTATCAGAGTCAAAGGTCGAAATAGTGACACGTGGCACTTCATACAAGTTCGCTCTTCTGGAAAGGTCTATAATCAGGTCACCTTGGGAGATTGTGCATAAATCTTCCTTGGAGAATCCAATTTAGATCAGACTGGTGGCTTTGGGAAGAGGACACAGAGGGCTACTACGGATCATAATTTCAAAACTAGATGATCCTAAATTATAGAGATACATCAGATTCAATATCAAGCTCCTACAAAGTGAAGAAAGGTGTGTAATTGTTTTTAAATTTTTGCATAAGCTTGGTTTGAAAAATTAGTTTGGAGGAATTCAAAGGGCATAGTAAAACATTATTATCGGTAATTGATGCCCCAAGGAAAGAAAATGCAAACACCTAGTAAGCAACCTGAAAGCTCTAGCATGACTCATGAAGAAGAGGAAGAAATGCAACATGATATATCAAAATTAC
>APFE031295451.1:11667-79172 GCA_000404065.3 Pinus taeda
TATTTATTAATTATTTGGATATGTGATGTTTAATAATTATGATTTGGAATAATCTAATTAATTACTCCTAAGTATATCTATTTATTTGACTACGAATTTGTTTTATTTAATATTTGTTATTATTATTTAAACATTTGGATTTATTTTAATTGTTTATTCATATGTATATCTATTATTATATGTATTTTATTTATTTATACATTATGTGTATAAATGTGTTTGCTATTATCAATTTTGGGATTATTGTATCCTTTTATTTAATTATTGTTCACTTATGTTTATATGTATTAATAATATTATTCTTATAATATATTTTAATATTATTATACAATATAGATATATATTATTGTTATTAATTTTGTTTATTATTTTATTTTATGAATGTGTGAAAATGATTGATTAGTGCTTTTTTATTTTATTGATTAGGGGTTTCCACGTGTTACTTAGCTTAAGGCCATCATCTCTATTCATGTTGTTAGAGGTTTTTTCGATCTCAATAGATTCCTTCACTCTTCTTTTTAAATAATGGTCTTCTTTATGAATTAATTTTGCCTGTTCTATGCATATATAGTGTGAGGACGAACACGCATGCTCAGCTAGACCTGATTTTTCTGACCTCTTTCTTGAAATATCATTAATATGCTCTTTTAACCTAATGCCAAATGATCTTCGTGTTTCCCCTATATATATTTTTCCACATGAACAAGGAACTGAGTAAACTCCTTTGTGATTTTTTGGGTCTATTAGGTCCTTGGCAGAATCTACCATGTTTTTTATGGTGTTAGGGGGTGTAAAGGCCACCGTAATGTTATGTTTGGTGAGAATTTTCGCTATTTTGTCTGTGGTGCCTTTAATATAGGGTAAGGAGATTCTAGGGTTTTCCTGGGTTTTCCTTTTCCGGTTATTGGTTGTGGATTCTTTAATAATTTTTTGGATAACGTTTTTCTGATAACCATTGTTTATAAAAACCTTGTAGAGATGGTTAAGTTCTTATTCTAAATGTTCAGGGTCAGAGATTCTTGAAGCTCTGGTAGCTAAGGTTTTGATGACACCGACTTTTTGCTTCGGGTGGTGATGGGAATTTGAGTGAAGGTATTTGTCAGTGTGAGTTTTCTTCCTGAAGACTTGGTGGCTAAGCTTGCCATTTTTCTTAGTGAGGAGGACATCTAGGAAGGGGAGTTGGTTGTCTTTTTCAATCTCAATAGTGAATTTAATATGATCTGAGAGGCTATTTAAGTGGGATAGAAATTCATTTAGTTTCTCTAAGCCATGTCTCCATTTGGCAAAAATATCATCTACGAATCTCTTCCATTCATCAGGGGTGAAGGGGAAAGATTTAAGGGCCATTTGTTCGAAATGTTCCATGTATAAATTGGCAATTAGAGGAGATAAAGGAGATCCCATGGCAACTCCATGAGTTTGCTCATAGATTTTTCCTTTGAAACTGAAATATGAGGATTTGAGGCAAATGCTTACTAGATCCACAGTTTCTTGGTCTGTTATTTTCTTCAAAACTTCTATGGCTTCATCTACAGGAATCATGGTGTAGAGAGAGACAACATCAAAGCTTACAAGGAGATCATTGTCGTTGATTTTAAATTCATTAAAATCAAGCAACCTGTATGGACTCCCTCTTCATTTCCATCCTTTGTTGGTTGGGCTCGAGGAAAGAAATCCATTTTGTGCTAATGAACCCCTGAAATGTCAATAAGAGATTCATTAAGATCCTTTTAATGTAAAAAATTTGACAAATTTTGAGGGAAAATTGATAAAGAAGCTTTTGATTTTCTCCCAATGCACCATGGGAGAGAAAACTAGAGTGATGCACCTTTGCTTGAAATGTGTGACTACTTAGGTGCAATGCACTTTTCTACCCTCTGGGTTTGCGTTGGTCCTAGGGAGAAATTTTGTAACCCCATAGTTGTCAAAAACTCATAAATTTTGCTCTAAATCACAAAATGGAACCCCTGAAAGAAAGAGAAAGGTTTTACCTCCTACCTAGAAGCAATGGTACTCGAAACTATTCATTGGATTGGCCACAATCAACTGTAGAAGATCAAGGGAAAAAGTACTCAGAACTTTCACTATTAGAGGTAAATGTGAAATGGTAAAAATTAACAAACATTTTGAGTATATATGGTCATATTTTTTATTATTTTATTCATATTTAATGTTTTGACCTAGTGAAGATACATTTTTACTATTAAACATGTATGTTTAATCCTTTATATGTTGTTCTAAGAAGTTCAACAACTGTTAACGGATTGTGTTGTGCTTTACATAGGTGATTTTGACTGAAGAGTACACTTTTATCTCTTTTTCAGACTCTATAAATCTATGAAAAAGAAACCGCTGGAGTCCTCTTTCATCTCTTTTCATCTTTGTGGCTGTTGGGTTGGGTAATGCTTGTTTTCGATTCATCATACCTTCATACAACCTCCATTTAAGTTTTGGGTCAGTGCTGCCCACTCCATTTTAGTGTTGCCATTGTGTTCAAGAGAAGTCACTAAGTTGATATTTGTTACAATACTCTTAAGCCTTCATTCCATGTTTTCATTTATTGATCCAATTCTATATGAGCTTCATTCTGTTTAAATCATCATAGCCATTTTGTGTCATTGATGGGGGATACAACAAGGCCCTCCTACGATGGGTCGCTTCCTATCGACATCGACACATCATCCAAGAAGTTGACTTAGAAACATCCATCAGTAACTTGGTGATTACATACATCAATGGAAACTTTCCTTACTATTGGTGACATGTTTACATCATTGAACTTCAACCGAAAGATTATGTGTGGTGTTTGACATCAACTCGTTTATTCACACCATACAAATTGTACTTGAGTACCTTGAGAGCCATTAACATCATTGGTGGTTTCTCTCATGTTTGTTAATGACTTACATCATCAGTCAGTAATCAAATGGTGTCTAACATGTTCGACCTCAACTCATTAATTCACATCGTTAGACTTGTATGTTGATTAGTCGTGTGAACGAGATAGAAGACCTCAGATCTAGTTTCCACCATCCGGGCTATGATTTCAAGATTATACAAGATCACTATGTATGATGGCTATGATCATATTTACACTCATCCACTCATGTGTCCACCATTAGTCATCAATGAACATGTCTTTTGATCAATATACATGTAATGTTAACTTATGTGTTGAGTATGGGTATGCTTCCCTTAGCAAAAATATGTCATGATGTAGATGTATTGTAAAAAAAGATGAAGCTCACCGATTTTTCTTGATCTCGACTTGTCACAAGGTAAATCACTTCAATCATCGGTCATCATCTTTGGCTTTACATTTTTAGGGGACACTCTGTTATAGGATATTTTGTCTCATCTGATCAATAAGCCTCCTAACTGGATCACTCACATCCTATCCCCCCTTTACATCATCATTGTATAAATCCCTATGCATGACTCTCTCATTCCCCACAATTTCTACCCTAAACTGCATTATTTGAGCCAGTTTTAGGACCAACGCACCCTGGCCTCTTGCTAGACAACATTCACCTACAGGTTGCTCCACTGTGACCTGCGTTGATCACCTACAGGTTTCCTTCTTTTCACCTATGTTGGTTCTATAAATTTAGGAAAAAGAGAGAGAATACCAAAGCCTCCATTTCCAGAAGCTTCTAGGATATGTTGTAACCATTTACCTATGATTAAAATCTCAAATCTTATAGTATCCTACCTTGGAGTTTCCATCCCTTATCTTTAGATCTCATCCTCCCATCAAGAGTGGATCTCAATCCCAAAGTTTGTAAAAGGATAAGAACTCCCAACTTACCTCACTCCTCTATATATTTACAGCCTTCCATCTACAAGGGGTTGGATTTTGGAGAGTGATTCTACCCTTATGTTGTTGTGAAGAGAGTTGGGTTTTCATGCATTTGGGGTGATTGGAGGTACACTTTGTGACAAAGGAAGGAAAAGCCAACAACTTGGAGGACCTCTCATACAATATCAACACCTTTATGGTTGTAACTCACTCCATTTGTATGAATACAAATATTTCTCTTGTTCTCCTATATGTGATGTCATTATTTCATATATTTTAATACCATGTTGATCTGTTGAATAAAGTAGATAGATGATGCTACATAGATCTCATAGTTTCTTGGATTGTGTTGTTTGGTTGTGTAGGTTCTAATTTTGGTGGCTACAGGTATGATTGGAAAATTCAATCCAAAGAAGGAGAAAAATATACGATAGATTACAAGTAGGTTTCTTCCTCTCATCTACCTACTTTAAGGAAAACATTGAGTCCTTTGTTATTCTGTTGTTCTAGGTTGGCCACCAAACCTAGGGGAAAAATTTATGTTCGCAGTCATAAAGGTCACATAACAAGTTGGACTATGCAAAATACTTTTTTGCGCAATCACGGGTAGTGTTCTTGCATGGGGCTTGGCCAAACGTAAATATTGGAGCTTACAAAACTTGTTTCTACTACTTGGTTAGGTTTTTATACCCTTAATAAAAATTCACAATATTTCCCTAAATGGCTCTTGGAAGTGATTTCCAACTTTCCATAAAATTAACACTGAGAATCAGATGGGAAAGACATTGGTTTTGTTGGACTCCTGACACCAATGTATAACTACACACACCCATGATTCCCCAATGACTCCATATGTTGAAAATTTATTTATTTGAGGATATTTAGATATAGGTTTTATCTAGTAAAGATTGATGCAAAATTTTCACAAGGGGTTTGAATTTGGAAAATTATTTCTCTAGCAATCATGGATAGTGTGCTGCATGGGCCTTGACCAAACACAAATTCTCAATCCTATGAAACATGTTTATGCTACTTGGTTTGATTTTTATGTCCATTTACAAAATTCACAACATGTCCTTAAATGGCTCTTGGAAGTAAGTTGTAACTTGCCATAAAATTCAAACCAAGACTTGGATGAGGAAAATGTTAGTTCCTTTGGACTCCTAGCACTGGGTTGCAACTAGGGACACCCACCTCTTATGAATCCATAGGTCAAAAATTGATTGATTTGAGGATCATTAGAGATATGATTTTTTTAAGTAAATATCAATGTAAATTTTACATAAGGGGTTGGATTTTGCAAAACACTCGAGTTTTGTGGGTAGTGTTCTCACATGGGCCTTTGCTATAAAAATCTACAAAGATTATAGAAGCCATTTTTGTGGGTTTGGTTTTTATACACATAAAAACAAAAATTCACAATATGTGCCTAAGTAACTCTAGCAAGTGAGATGCAATTGGCTATAAAATGAAAATAGGGACTGAGATGGGAAAATGCTAGATTTCATTGGAATAATAACACTAGGTTATAGTTAGGGGTACCTCCCCTCCTAGGATTTCATAGGCCATAAAATAATTTATTAAGGATATTTGAAGATAGGGTTTTGTGTCATAAAGGCTAATGCAAAATTTTCACATACAGGAGGATTTTACAAAACACTCACTTAAGAGATTTCAAATAGTTTTCTTACATGGGCATTGCAAAGACACACTTCCCTAACTTAGTGAACTCAATTTTTATATTTTCAATTTTATACCCACATACAAAATTCACATTATGTGTTTGAATGTCTCAAGAAAGTGAGATGAAATTGGACATAAAATACAAACCAACACTCTAATTGGAAAATTGTCAATTATGTTGGAGTCATGACACTGGGTTACATCTAGGGGAACCCCCCTCATAGGATTTCATAGACCAAAAGATGATTTATTGAGGATCTTCGGAACTAGGATTTTGTTTAGTAGAGGCCAATGCAAATTTTGGACAAGGTGTTGGATTTTATAAAACACTCTAAAAAGTATAAATTATATAGATTTCTAAGTTCAGTTTTTATATCTTGTTGTAGTACTCAACAACCCCCCATTTAGTTTTATTTTAGCTATAGAGTAAATCACGGGGACCCTTTTTTTAATTTTAATAAAAATATTTAGTTTTAATAAAGATAAGGCAATTTTTTAATTTGTAAATAAAATACCCTCTCACATGAAATTTTCTATTATGGACACCCACATATCGAAGGTCCAACCTTACAAATGTTACAATTAATAAAAACCGGGTAGGAATTTTGTTATTTAAATATGCATTATTGGATGATCTTTTATCGAATCATTATAATATTGTAACTTTCCTTATAGGAAATTTATGATAAAATCGTTCGTAGATAAAACAATCACAATATGTAAAACATAAAGTTAAGTGGGTGCTTCCTTTTAAATGAAATATTTTAAAGAACTTCTAACCCCAAAAACTACCACTTGGCATATTGGAATCCCCAAACATCGTAACTTTTTAACTACGCCATCTAAAAAATCTCGATATTCCAAACCTCTGATACTTAGCATTCCCGCTTTACCAAAAATCTCGATACCGCAATATGTCAATGCCTCCCACTTACGATATCCAATATGTCCCATGTTGCTTCCCTCTAATATCTCAAACCTTCGTTATTATTGTCTTTACACATATCCAGAATTTTCATATCGAATGTTCACTCTTTAAATTCCCAATATACGACACCAATATGAAAATTTTGATATGTCCTCCCATCTACACTTATAGTCGTTATATCTTTAAACATGACATATACAAAATCTCAAATATCTTAATTTTTAGTGTGTGTGCAGGTGATTTGTCCGATAAAATTCTTCTGATATGCTAATGTGTGTAGAACCCACAAGAATTCACGTTTTTCATTTAATATCTGAAAGTGGTTAATTGATGGGTTTTGAAATTCCAAACAACCTTATTCATTTTAGCTTGATTTATCATGATTTTCCCTTTACGACAAAATTTGTTATGAAAAATCATTATTTGCACGAAAGACTTTCTAGTGAAGGAACTATTATTTAGTCTTGTGTTTTTCCATTGCAGGCTAGTCTTGTTAAGTAGAATGAAGAGATGTTTGAGGAAACTAAATAAAATAAGAAACCAAACGCTCAGTAGTAGTCGGCTGCTCTGCTAGCTGAAAATCTCGATACGCCACAATTGTTTTCTGACACAGTCTATTCTTTAGATGCTGAGAGTGCCTCCTGGGAATCTATCTATTGACTATTCGAAGATGAAGGACCAAGGGTCACCCAAAGAGAAATTATAGTTGATGGTTCTACTCTAGTTTCTAATACTACCCACAATGATGTCGCAAATTCCTTTTTACACAGAATTGCTACTCAGTCGAAGATCCTTCCCTATACAGATATGATTTGGCGGGTCATGGAACACTTAAATATTACAGATAGGAAATCCATGACAAATAATGATACAATCATAGACTCTTTCAGTAGCAGTGATTTCAGTGTAGTGTACTATTTTCCACCACCTTAGTGTAAATATGACAAACAATTTGTGGACAAATTCATAAGCAACATTGATCATGCATCAAAACCCATCAAGGAATGGAGTAGGGAATCCAATAAGCATAAGCATGAGGAAAAGAGCATATATGCAGTAGACTCTCATGCATGTCCTTATTGTCAAGTTGTTGCCATGGTATGTCAACTCTTTTCTTATCCTAATACTCAGAAATTCCTAGACAAATGGACTCCACTAATTGATGATGCCTTGGAAGGATATATATTAGACTAGGGAAATATTTTATCTGATAACTTAGCCAATCACATTCTCAATTTTAGAAGGAAGCATAAAGTTTTAGAAAATGTAGTTCCTCCTTTTTATATGAGTGCCTATGTAAGAGACGCCCTATTCTTCACTATGGATATCACCTCCATGGGATGGAAATGAACCTTAGAGGACCCAAATCCTATTCATATATACCATAATATCCTCTAGGACTCCAAATATCATCCCCATTTCCATAAAATTTTCCAGGGTGTCATGCTACCTATTCATTAAATTATCTTTAATAAGAGAGTTCCTAGGGTTTCCCTAGAAGGAGAGACAAACTTTCTTAGGGTTGGGAATTGGTTTGGTTAGGAGTTGTTTACCTACATCTAAATCTTTGGTCGTATTTCTAATCCACATGTTTTTCCCCTGTATGTCCCTGACAAACTGTTGGATTGTGAGATAGCATACCAAACTATAGGTAATAGAAATTGTAAAGTATTGAAAGAATCCAATAAGAAAGTATGGCCTACCTTTATTTTTCGTTGTGGTATGTATACATTAGAGGATTTTAAACATGCATCTATTGAGATGAACTCACTTGAATTTTCCTACTATCACTAACATACAATACGATCCTCATGGAATTATCAAGAAGGTCACTACACAGTCAAGCGTCAGGAAATTCTCTCATGAACTAGATCAATTAGATGACTTCTTTGAAAACGCTGCCACCTATTCAATAGTTTCCAAATAGATTGTGGATCATCTATTTCCATGGGAAATCAATCAATTTTCCCAATATAGGGAAGAAAGGTTATCCTGTTTACCTTTAAACTCATTAAAAATTTCATAGGAAAGCACAACTCAAGAAAAGGTTAGAGTTATTCCTTCTACACAAGTTACTGATATCCCTAAACCAAAAGAGATAGGGGCTGCTTCTTCCACTCAAACTGAAGGACAGATGCCAAGTTCTAACCTTGAAGAGATATGGGAACAATGTAGCCAGGATTCGAAAGGAAATAAACTTGAGGTTTTGAAGACTCCCTCACAAGAGAAGGTCTTAGACGCTTCTGAAGCTTTAGATAAGACTCCAATTATAATAAGGACCTTTGATAAGCATTTAGAGATTGAAGAATTGGAAATTATACTAGCATTCCCGACCTCTGAGGTCGTATTAAGGGTGGAAGAGATTCCTACCCTCGACATATTCTATAGTCCTCCACATAAGGCCATTTTAAAAAGGAAAATAAAGAAAAGGAAGATTGACTAGTCCCAGGTGTTAGTCCCCAAAAACTCTTCTTTTGAAGTAGTATGGAAGGGTTCACAGTCCACTCCTACAGAAGAACTGGGAAGAATCACTCAACTCATAGGAGCCTATGCTTCCATGACTATGGATAAAGCCACTGAGTTACAACAACGTTCGAAGGAAAAGGAGGACAATATTATGTAGTTGGAACAAAGTCTTGAGAGCGAGAAGAAAAATATTGCTAACCAATGACAAGAATAGCTTGTTGAGCTCTAGAATAACATCAACACCCTTAAAGTTCAACATGACTATGATTTGAGGATCTGAGATTCTCAAAATCGAGAATTACAACATAGGATTGAACAACTGAAAGTTAATCCTGAATTATCGGAGTTCAAAAGGAAAGAAAGAGAATTAAATACTCTCCTTGCTAAACAATAGTTCATATTCTATCATAAATTATCCATCATTCATGAGTTGTGTCATGCAACCAGTTCGTTAGGGGAACCATTGTCTGACCTCAGAACATACTTTGATGATATCGAGGAAAATATTGTAGGCTACATAACATGGCAAGACAGTGTTGAAGGAGGATTAGCTGATCTCCCGAGGATAGAGGAATCACATAAGGAAATAGTCTTTAGTGAATGGGAAATTTGCCTCAAGCATATAGAGACAACAATATTCAATGCAAGGGATATATCCAATGACCTTATTGAATCCATTAATGATAACTTGTTTAAGGTGAAATTTCATGCTTCCCTGAGGGAACTCTACCAGATATCAAACTGTTGACCAAAACATGGTAGGAATTGTCCAAGAAAAAGGCTGAAAATATTGAGAAGCTATATAAAATTGACTTAGAATGCCATTGGAATTTCTTAGTCAAGCCTGACAGCCAATGGATAATTCTTAGATGCCTATCCAACACAACCACTCACATGTTGCTAGCATTAGGGGATGCCATATTTACCAATCAAATGTAGATTCAACCAAATTCTCCACCTAAATTGAAGCCCATGACATATTTTTATGAACTGCAACAATGTATGGGAGGGAAGTCCTCTTCACAAAACTAGTCAAGTTGTTACAACAAACTCCAAAATTACCTGTTGTTTTATTTTAAGCATTGTTTGTTAAAACCGCTTCATGCTTTTACTCTATTTTTCTATATTTGTATTTCATTTTGAAACTATAAATCCCCTTCATTTGTTATGAGAAGGAGTTCTAAATTTTGGAAAGAAGGCTTTTGTTTTCACTATTGTGACTTAAGTTATCTTAATAGAAAGCTGAACCACTACTATTTTATCATGAGCAGAGTTACGATATATCAGGTACTATTATCTGTCTGTTATTACTTTTCTTAAGATTTAAATGGTTATTTTATTACGTTTATCATATATGTGTTGCAAGAAATCATGTATTTTTCACTACTAATATGTGTGATTGAAACCATATATTATATGCATAAACAATGAAATATTATGTGTGTAACGAATTCATCAACTAATTTAATTAACTATTTAATTAAATTAGTTATCATTATGTGCTTTAACCTCATAATAGCTTAAATATCTATATTGTTAGGTTGCTTATGGGATCCTTTTAAATCACATATATAGACAAGCTTTCTCGTGATAAATATTTAGTTTAAATATTCTTTTCAGTTTTAATTACATCATAGCCTTACACCTATATACTCCATCCATTTTCATAATTTATATCAAGGGAAACTGGTCCCATAATTTCCAATCAGAGCCACCATTCCAAATGGAAAAGGATTTTCTCTAAGGTCCCGACTGTGTGGTTTTCCTCGATGTTGAGGCTGACATTTCAATCCCTCAACATATCCATGAACAGAAGGTGCCAAATACTAGAGACTAGTGGGAGAGAGTTTCTAAGGAACCCATTGACATACTAGACATCCAAGTTAGATCCCACATCTAGGATAAGGTGAAAGTGGCTTGAGGGAATTTCTCCATGACATTACTATAGTAGTTGAGTGATATGGTATCATCATTAGATGGTTCATGCATTAACATGACATACGGGTGAATTGTAGAAGACACCTTGCATAGGTAGGAATATGTGAATACCCAAATGAAAATATTATATGGTATAAATACCATACAGAAAAAGTGGAAAATTTATTCACACATAAGATAACAACAATAGAATGCTTATTTCAAACGCATAAAATGGTGTAATTTTTTATAACTCCTTATACATGATTTATTGTGGCACATTAATGTTCATAATTGAGAAATAATAAAAGGAATCCAATATTAGAGGGGAGTAATGACATGTGTAACTCTCCCCATCCTTGATCCCGAGCATTTCTCTTACATGTGTTTGGGTTGTTGTTGACAAATATATCTAGTGCATGATTTTTTATTTTTTTTATGATGTGAATGGAAATGCAATGTGAAAACATAACCATCTAGTCAAGTAATTTAGCTTCCTAGTATAATGGGGGGCTTCTTAGTGTGCCCAAGTGTGGTTCTAAATATAATAATCAAATTAAATAATATTGAGGACATGTGGCACATAGTGAGATGAGAATCATCTTGCGTGATGATCCAGTATTTCTCTAATACCAACGTTATCTAAGATATTTTCTTCAGGTTCGCAGAATTGCATAAAAGAGAATGAAAAACCCATATGTGAAAATACTTAAAATAAGAAGAAACATAAAGTACACCATAAAGACAATGCACACAACATTTTGATAGTAAAGTTCATCCAATGTGGACTACATCTCTAGGCCCTTCTTCAATAATGGGGAGGTCACTTCATTCATATTATCAAAAGAAATGCAAGTATATGGAAAAATACATCATTATACCTCCAATCCTGGGAGTGACTTGAAATATGACTACTCAAAATACAATAATCATAGCACCAATAGGTAATCATAGCATCGTCCTCCTGATACTTTCGAATGTAAACATGACCCACTTTTGAAAGGTGCATTGTTTTCTCGTACTTTATGCCAAAAAATTAATGAAAAAGTTGGGTCTTTGCCACGTCCCCTGAAATATACTTCTCATATGCAAAAAATGACTACACCATTATGATCCATGTGAATTTTTGGTTTAAATAACTATAAACTAGACCCCATTTTGACACTATCAAAATTTGGCCCCTCAGGGAATCTTTTAGATTCTTCATAACATCAAAAAATAACATTGCAAGAATATCCCTACAAGAATTTATCTTGAGAAGTGTGCCTATAGGTTTTGACTTGTGTCAAGGTCCAAACCCTATCATGGTTACTAAAGCTCATGGTTCCATCAACTCTCAGCCTTCCCACTCGTGGCTCCTGCCATCAGCTGAATGAATGTTGAAGGCTCAAGTATTGTTCTATCGATGGGTATTCCAAAGATTTCCGATGTGGTCCAATAGAAATTAGACATGTTATTATGTGGATGGCTCAGGGTTGAATCCCCATGACTCCTATTTTGGGAGAAGTGTTAAATAATGTGTTTTATATTTAAACCACCAACACAACTTGTCAAACGATTATAATGTGATTGTTACATATGATGCCAATAATTTGCTTTAAATAAACCCGTCATTATGTTTTAAAACTATTAGGTAAATATTTAACTTGTGTAAACCGCCTCTAGTTGGTGTTTATAATGGTTTGTCAAACCACTCCATTAATAACCACTAAACCATTGGATATAAATGTGAATGGTCATTGGTTATACCAATGCCACCAAATCTTAACTATTAGCCTCACTCTCACATAAAACAATAAAAAAGACCAAAATAATTAAAATTATAAAACTTGGATTAATTCCTATTATCTATTCTAAAGTGTGCCAATTCCTCAAACTTGGGAGTTTGTTTAGGTCTAGTTGGTTGAGAGATTCTCTCCAACTATTTACGCTCCTAGATCAACGTCTGGTTGAGATATTTACTCAACCAAAGTGATTGTGTGTTCAAGATTGACACACTATCTTGAGACATATTCTTGATGTATTTATATATTGTATGATTATCATTATTTTGATGTGAGATACAATACATTAAGGCTTGAGAAGCCTTTTTCCACCATGTTTTATCTCCCTGATGTTATTTTGTTTTGTTTTTTATTTCATTATCATTTATTTGGTATCAAAGCCAATGTTAATGTTTCTCTAATTATCGTGAAGAATTTGATTTAAGTAAAAATACCGTTGTGGTGTAGATTGGTCGATCGATGTGACAATTGAGGTGTTTGGTGTGTTGGATGTGTGTTGAGGCTAAGAAGTGCGAGTGGAGTTTAAAATTGATGCCTAGTCAAATTTTCCTTAGAAATACCTATATTTAGGTATTTCTAAAGGAGGCAGTGCCATATTGAATGCTTCCTTCAATCTAGTTTCTGGAAAATGCTGAGGAAATGGCCAATAAATGATTCTATCTTGTTGATGAATTGTTACAACATATCCACAAATAATGAAATGCTCACATTCTGATCTCTTTATAGAAATCATGTCCTCATTTAAATCTTTTTCTGTTTCATGTCCCTCTATGTCTAGAGCCTTTGGTTTGACATCATTCTGCTATGAAACAATGATCACAGCCTGGGCATTCACCATGACACAAAACTACAAGGGATTTGAACCTCATCCAATTACCTCAAATCCTCCATCGGTACATATCGTTGCGGGGCCAAGAAATTGAAATGGCTAATGATCGCATGAGAAATTATGAAGGGTAAGAATATTTGGTGACATAGGTCGTAGGATCAAAACTCACTGAATTTCAAGCTGGAGCTCTTTATGCGAGTTGTGATATGGAATGTACTGAACAATTTCAAATTAAATGTCTCAGCCTTCAAAATTGGGCAAATTTTTTAGGCTAAGCCTAGTCTATAGAAGGCATAACTATTACACTGCCTATAGTGTCCAATTCAAAGGATTTGGCATAACCTCATTGAGCTAGATTTACACCAATAAATCTTGGATCCAACAATTGATACAATCCTTGAGTCTACTCATCAATATGTGAAGGAAGGACAATAATACGTGGATGTGAATGGTACCATCCAATAACTCTTGTTGTTCTTCCAAATTCTACTGATATTCTCTCAGCTAGAGTACACACCAATACCATTTGCTCAGGATTGGTCTCGATGCGGTCTTTCCAGTGATCACATCAGGGCTAAGGAGCAGTGCCTTAAATAAGTACAACTGAACTCCCATTTCTTAAATACTTGAAATCTCCAAGTAAAAGACCAATGATTTCTTCAGTTTCAGTGGAAAGAGTGTGGGTAAGGCATGTGAGCTAGACCTCCTTTGACATCTTCATCCCTGCAAGAGACATCTCGCTCTTTACCTTGTTTTTCCGCTTCTGATTTCCAATCTTGGCACCTTCCTCTATTTTTTTGTCCTTGCACTGATCTGTAACTTTTCATAATTGTTTCTTATAATTGCTAAGCATGGGTAGAAATTGGGTAGGGTGAAATTGTATCCATTTTTTAGACCAATTTGGCCATTGGAATACCTTAATTACTAGCAGAGCCTTACATTGATGATGACTAGTTGTACCAATGTTGAGAATACACATTGAAATTTCAAGATAGTTTTTGAACAAAGATAATTCTACAACCTTCGCTAGCTTATATTTGAATTGAAATCGCAGCTCACCGAGATGCTTGAATATATACTCTATTTATGTTGCTTTTGAGTTCATGTTTACTATCATGGTTATTGGGATAAGTCATGGCTTTGGTTGTTAAGGTAAAATATAACACTTCTCTTAGGAGATTCAATGTGTTTCCAATGAAAGATAGCAGTCTAGACCTCTTCCTGGTTGGGCTAAGATATAAAATCTACAAGTACGTGAAACATCTGTGTGGAGCATCATAGAGCAACCGAAGCCTCACATTTCTTCCTTTTCATGAACTGATTGTGGAATTACATATTGAATACTGAGAAAGGTATTTCCACTTTTACTTTGGGTTCAGACCTGATGACTCATCTTTCTCTTTAAAATAATATATAGGCTTCAACTCTCCACTATTATTTTCATGATGCATTGAGAATGAATTATAGATGTTTACCTTGCTTAATGTTTGAAGATATGCACTATAACCACAATCTCCCTCGTATTTATGGCTTATGAGAGGAGCATTTTGTGACTGATATACACAATAACTCGACGGAATAATACATGCTTTGTCATGTATTTATGTGGTAGATAGTATTGAAGTGATAGTATATATATTTAATATATATATATATATATATATATTATATATATATATTGTGTAATATTTATTTTTATTTTCGGAATGAAGTTTGACTCCATGTAAAGTATTTTGAGATGAAAACGAATTAGTATCAAGGTCATAAAGCATTTCTCACAAGTCTTGAAATGTGAGGATTTTAGTTTGGTATATTGCATCAAAATTTTGGTATTTTTAGATGTATGGTTGCATTCTCGGTTGAACCCGGCACCCAAGGTTTAAATTTTATGGTATGGAGTCAAAATTCAAATTGATAGGAGGTTGAGTTCTTTAAAAGTGTAATTCAATTGAACTTGTCATTAAATTATTATAAAACTCTTTAGGGTGCATTTTTAGTGGTATTTGACAGCCTCATCCTATTGAAGCAAAAATTAAGTGAGTGTGAAAGCAAGAAAGCGTGAGTTCAAGCATTTAATTTAAAAAAAAAACAATACAAGTGAGCATGTTAAAGACCAAAATGGGTAAAGGAGGAAAACTTCTTCAAAGTGGAGAGCTAGAAATTAAAGAATTGAAAGAGTGTAATCTTGAATTGCACAACAAAATCAAAGTAATTGAGTGGAAGTTAAAGTAAAATCAAGACAAAATTAATCAAATGAATATCACATTAGAAGCAACAAATGATCTTCAAAATGAGCTAGATATGAAAGAACAACTCATTAATGCACTCCAGATAAAATTGAGTGAAAAACAAGATCTATTTTATGCACGATGTACGTAAAAGATAGATGTAATGTGTGACACACTAGATCTCATCCAAACTGTTATGTTCCTATACCAACAGGTGTCATATATCATGATTGACTTGGTTTAGCTCTGAAATATGTACATACCTTTGCTTGTTGCAAATGTTTTCCATATTTGTAAAAAATCAAAAAATTAAAAAATGTAAAGAGGGTATGCCTAAAAGAAAAATCAAAGGGCAAAAAGAATAAAGAAAAGGTCAAAAAGTGAAAGAAAATGAACCCCAAGAAAAAGAAAAAAGACCATAAAAGTGTGCAAGTCAAAATTCCATTGTTATTTTACTTTTTGTATAATAAATATTGTGTGCAACCTGTTACTTATGCCACAATCCATGGTAACCAAATAGTTTAATCTTGGTTATTCCATGTTTTGAATTACATGTTTATAGATATAGAGAATAAAGTCTGACCAAACTGTTTAATCTTGGCAGGTAAGTAGATAGGTAGAGTGAATAAAAGGAGCTCAATAGTTTTACCTGAGCCCTTGGATGTAATAAGGTTAGAATTAGATAAATTTCTATTGTAAAAGAAAAGAAAATTTTGATAAGGGTTTGCCAGCTTAAGTGCACCCTAATAAAAGAAGTAAAAATGATAGGATGTGTAGGTGGGTAAGTAGATGATTGGTTGCAGAATTATGTATGATGAATGGTTAAGTTAAAAGCTTAAATATTTTGCTTTCATCACTTTGACAAAGTATGCATGACAATGAAGACATTTACATCATGGACAAAAGCCAAACTAATTAACTTCCTCACTCATTTTTCCCTAAATTTTACTAATTTCCCATAAGTACTAAAGGCACCAACAACTTGAAAATTAAAGGGGCTCAAAGCATTTCTCTAAATTCTGGAGGGATCGAACCCTCGACCCAATAACTTGTAAGGCCTAAGTGCTAAAATCCCTCCATAATTCATTCATTCCCTTCAAATGCTTTTCCTAAGTAAAATCACTATTTTACTTAGGGAAATAAAGGTTCTTCATAACTACCCCCCAAACACATTTTAGCTTAAGTCATAATGTTGGATGATGAAATGGATTTTCAGAAACATTTACTTAGCACTTTTTCCTTTCCATATTCATATTAACTCCTAATTCTTATTATTATTTAACTCCCAAAACATTTTTACCCTTTCCCGTATTATTAATAAAACCCCATAATAAATCAATATTCCACCCCATGGTTTGTAAAATAAACCATAATAAAAGTTAATTGAGTCAGATTAATTAATCAAACCATGATTAGTTAAAAACCAAATACCCGTCATGTTAAAGAGGGATTAATTAATCACCTGGATTAGTTAAAAGCCTCTCTGCCAATCATATCACCCCCGATGTAATCAAAGTCATTTTAATTATAATTGGGCCCCTCCATTAACTCTCCACCATTTCTCATTGCTGACTACTGCTCGATTAACCTCCCCACATCCAATGGCTCTCACCCATATCTCATAGACCTTTGGGCCGAATGTTAGCCGCGTGATACGAGTGGTTTTGACTTTTCGCCAGTGCTACATGTCACTCGATCTATGGCATCATGTGACCTCTTCCAAAACCACTAACCTCCCAAAGGTAGTGTGATGAAAACCATTACCGCTCTCATTTACCGCCTCCACTAAACGACAAAGTGTCCCATCAATCAGTTGCTGCCAACTGTCATTTTCATTCACCCACCAAAAATCATTGACTTTGTGCATAAAAACAAAAATGTTCATTGTTTTCCCCTATTTCCTGAGAAAGTGACTTCTGCCTTCCATGCACACACAAAGTATGTCTAGTCTAACAATTGACTTGCAACCATCAACCGCCATCAGTTGCTAAATTGTAGACCATTGCAGACTACCGTGCGCACCCTGAAAAGTCTTCACTGTAGCCTTTTGTCTAAACAGTCGACCAAAAATAGGTATTAATGCATTTCCCTCTTAGAAACCCTGTTTTGTACTGAACTTCCACTAAATTGATATAAATCCAAATTATTCAGTACAATTAAGCTATCTTCTTAGTCCCCAGACTTCCCCAAGCACCTGTTTTTCTTGAAATTCCTTGAAAACCCCCAACTTTCCTCCTTGAAAACACAAGAACCAAGGATGGAAGCTCTTGTTTCCCTAAATGTTGCTCCAATCACTACTCCCTATAGGGATTTGGCCTACCTCCCATTGGCTAATAAATATTTTCAAATCAAAGACCTTACTTTTGATGATAGCCCCTTGAAATTCCACTACAAGTACCGAGACAATTACTTGAACCACTCTGATAACATAGGTCTTTGGGAATCAAATCTACTGAAGTACTAATTCCTTTCCATTCACATTTTCCCAGATATTGTCCATGAATGCCATGCAAACTACAACCCCAATCTAAGAGTTGTCATGTCCCTGGACCAAAGAATCCTTTTCACCATTACAACTGAGGCTATTAATGAGATGTTGCAATTATAGCCTGACCAGAACCTCACTCCCCTTTCCATTACAGAATTACTTGAGAAATCTACCAAGATGTCTAGTTCTGAAATTAGCAGAGTTTGTGAGACTTTCATTGATAAGAAGCACATGCCAAAAGACCCTCCTCCCTACATGTCATGCTTTTTCATTGATTTGGGCAAGGATATTGTTACCATGATTGCCTGCATTATGGGTTTCACCACAAGTGAGTATGTAGATGAATTGACCTTAGCCTTCATGACTATTTTTACCTCTGGTCAACCTCCTGTAGCTAAATTTGACTATGCCACATTCATTGCAGACAGATACATGAACAATTCATGAGATTAGATAATGAAAGAGTCTTTAAATATTCCTTAGTATTGTATCATCTTTTTCTTTACTAGTAGTTTGATAAATTCCCTTTCTCTATCCAAAAACTTGACACTAGAGGGAATCCCAGGTCTGTGGTCTTCTAGACTTCAATTTTTCATTATTCAGCTTCTTCTCCCTATTCTTATATAGATTTTATCGATCAGTTTGTCCATCCTATAACTACCATGTTGATAGGAATTCCCCCTCCTAGAATTAGTGATGATAATCAAAATAATCCTTCAATTATCCAAGCAATATAGGGTTGGTTCCTGGTACTTATACCAGAACCATATTGAGATAAGAGTTTATGGGTGTGAATTGCCTCCCTACAAATTGCCCAAATATGTCCGCATGAGATTATTTGCCTGGAGTACTACAAGCAAATGATCAACTCTGATGAAATCCACTTTATGAAAGCTAAGAAGAAAGCTCAGTTGAGGATAAAGGATCACTTAGGACCATTTGTTTGTAACAATAGAAAAGCAGGAAAAACATCAGAAGAAATCCTTGAAAGAATGAGACTAAAAAAGAGTTTCATCTTGCCTTATGATCCTCGCAGCCTCATCAGTGACAGAAGACAAAAGCATAAGTTGTCCCCCTACATTCATCATAGAATTCCAGAGATAGAACAATATGAAAATCGAAATGAATGGGTGGAGGGAACACTTATAGAACCAGATAGCACACAAGGTGAAGTCGAGAATGTTATGAAGGATTTAGAAAAAAGACTTGATCTGGATTCCTTTGAATAGGTGCTTGCAAAATCCTCACAGAGACCAGTACAACAGCTGAGTACATAATCATCAGGGCAACTAGAGACTTCAGAACTAAGGAAAGATTCAGGATCACACAACATTTCTAAGGAATTGACCCAAACTAAAACAAACATGGGAAATCTTCCAGTATTGCAGACTCCTCTCAATGAGGAACAAAATCAAAAAAGAAGTAGGAGTGAGGCTAGTCCCTCAACAGTGCCACTGGACCAAGTATATGTCAAAAGGAAAAGATTGAATCCTTTGTCCGAGCGGGAATATGAAGAAACAAGAAGTGACACAGTATAGACTACAATAGCAGGAGAGACACCATCTTCCTCCCAAACTCAGGCATTAGGCAAGCAACCAAGTGTGGAAGTGTCATCATTCAGAGAAGTTTCAGAGCAAAGCTAGGATTTAGAGGAAAGGTACAAAGAAATCAAGACTAGGAATGAGCAGCTCAAAGCTCAAACCTATGCCAAATATATGAAAATGGCTCCCACAAATCAGACAAGGTTGATGTTAGCTTTTGAAATCAAAGAGGGAAAAATGCAGATGAGCTTCTTGAAGCCAATAGTACAACAGCCAAAGTCCATGGCTGATTATTTGAAAACAAATTTTGAAGTTCTTGCTAAATATATCCACCCAATTGATCAAATTGAGCTCCACAAGCAAACGGGTGAGATGGTCTATTCCACTTTAACCAGTAAAGCCATCATTGCACATCAGTTGCAAAATTCTTTAAGCAATACTACAACACAATTACAATTAGAAAAAGCCTCTTCTCAGGCTAAGGACACTAGAATAAATTCATTAGATGACCTAGTGATTGAGTTGGGTCATAATCCCATAGATGTTAAGGCAGCTGAGAATTTGATAGAAAAGAAGAATGAAGATATTGATGCACTCAGAAAACAACTCAAGCTCCCTCCCCTCATACATCCACAAACTACATAATTCATTGAGAAACAGAATGAGGAGGAACTTACATACTTGGTCCTTAAGTTAAAGGAACAGATGAAAGAAATAGAACAACAGTTGGAAAAAGCTTTGCAGTCTAAACAAGGTGAGTCGACCACCATGCCTCAGACTATAGTACCCATGGTTTCTACAGTAGTGCCATCCACTATTGCAGTAGCTTTGGCACCCAACGTTCCCCTAACAACATCTCTTCCAATAACAGCAACAACAGGAACTTATGAAACAACAACAACTTCAACACAGCAAATAGAGGACTTAATCAAGTCCATGGAAGAAATGAAAATCCAAGCAATTGAGATACAAAAATTAAAAGAAAAGGTTACTAGCTTGGAGTACAATTATGAGATATCATAGATTAACGACATTGAAGAAGAAAGAAAGAACAGAAGGATGATTGATAGAATAAAAACTTTAGAGAAGGACTTAACATTTGAAAAGCCCTTAAGAGATATCAAACAGATTTTATGGACCAATATCATTAATTCCATTAATGATATTTGGTCTTCTATTCAGATTATCTTTGAACAAATTGATTTAATGAAGCTAGCTACAGAGGCTATACAAAAGACCAGAGAAGAATTGGGGGAGAAACCTGAAGAGGAAATCCAATTAACCAAATTATTAAATAGCCAAAGTAGGGAAAAACTAGAACAAAAGGACATAGAAGACTAGATTGGTACCATCCTAGAAGTCAAGAGAGTTCTGACAAAAAAGAAATTGATGCTTAACTTGGAAAGAAGATGTCAAAGTATCCAAGAAGACATTGATGAGTTTATGATAAAATATAACATTTTGAGAGAGAAAGGGCTTCCAAACTTATTGGTCATAAACGAAAATCTGATGAAACATGAAGACTATGTTGACATACTGCACCAATAGGCCAAAAATCAAGCCAGCTCCTCAACAGTGAAAGCACTACCCATGGGAAAAGTGTTATATGATGGCTTTGAAAACCTTTTCTATATTGAGCATGAAGTGTAACGCTTGTTCACAGCTCAACCCAATTTTGCAAAGCACACTGAGGCTGATGAAATATACAGAAAATTGATCAGGATGAAGATACCCAATGAAGAATGGTGGAATGATATGCTCGTAATCTTTAAGTTACTATGGTAACTCTGAGGTAAAAGAAAATATTCACTGAGGTAAAGTCTGGTAAACAGGTAAAGAGTATCAGTAGGGAAAAGTAAACAAGGGTCCAGCACACAATTACCAAAACAACAACAAGAGGCAAATTCAAGCTTCAACGTCCAGCTCTTCCAGGGATAAAGGGACAGCAACAATTAGTTTTACATTTGTCTCTATATTTTTGTAAAAGATATTTTGTATTCCCTAGAATAAATCTCATGTAGTTATGAGATATTTTGATGTAATTTTTGTATAAATACTTCTCCATTCAATGTATTTATGGTGGATTCTATAATAGCTCTGTGAATCTATGCTATCAAGCTGATAAATCTTTTGTAATCAAACTTGGATTTTTGCTGGAAAAGGAATGAAAGTTGAGGATATTTCATCATATTCTCGTGCAGTGTGATCAGAAATAAGTATTCTATCCTTGTGATTTTATGTGTTTTCTATATGTTTCCAAGTTTCATGCATCTGAAATCTAAATTGTAAAATAGTCAAAGTATATCAGAATTAGCATTTTTTCTCTCTGCTATCAACAGTCTACAATTTATATGTTTTCTTCTAAACTATTTCGGTAAAGGAATTCTTAACCGCTCCTCTATCCCTGTAGTTTTCTGTAATAAGTCCCTGACATAGGATTCTTAATTGCCCTCTACCAGTTGACCTATCTTCCTTTCTTCTTTCTTATCTTAACATGAGGATTCTTGATTTCCCTCTAGTTTTGAGAAGAATTACCATCCATTCGAGCCCCAAAGTTTGTTTTTACTCTGTTACCCTGCCTGTTTAAATCCTACCTCAGCAATTTGACTTATTCTAGTGAACTATCCCTGTTTGACTCCATAGCCCAATGGCCTAAAAGCCTAGTTTGCCATTTTTAGAACTCCACCAATCTCAAACAAAACAACCTCCCTGAACATTAATACTAGCCTAAAACCTTTTCAGACATAGCTAAATCATAAAGAAAGAGCCCTCTCTGAGTATAGATTGGCTAGATTTTGTACTTAAAAGATTGGTTTTTGGTTACCTCGGGTCCTTTCCTTCTTCCAATAACTTCAAAGGAAAATCTAAGTGATAACATAGTGGCAACCATACTGGGAATACCAAATCCTCAGTTAAATAAACCTTTGAGAAACATAAAGTTTGAATTTAAAGAATCTTAAAGGATTATTTTGAAGTTATTTTGAATTTATTTTAAAATCCATAAAAGAATAGCATTGAAAAGCTTGAAATCTGGCTTTAGGAAGAACTCATTACACTAGGGCTAATCCTGATCCAAATCCTCCCCCTCTGTTTGAAAATCTTAACCTGATTCCTAGAATCATTAGAAGACAAGAAACTTCATTGAGTCCCAGAGCTTTGTTCATATCACGTTCCTGCCTTGTTGAGTGGCTTTTCCTAGAAGATCTTCCTTTTGACAAACACTTTGAACTATCTCTGTTTAGAAACACATCTGACAGTGAACTATTGGACTTAGTCCAAGATCCAAAATTCCTCAAAGAACTTGAAATCCAACGAGCCAATTTGTCAATAGATCAATATCTGTAGAATTCCACTCAGTCATCTCTTACCACTGATAGAGCACCTGAACTTTCTGAGACTACTTCTCTTTCTACCAGTTCATCATTATTCCCTCACTCATCTGAAATCCATTCTACTTCTCCCTTCATCCCTTCACTCCATCTTCAATCAATCATCACTGAACATCCTACCACTACCTCTAGTTCTTCTTCCACAACCCAAACACCACCTGTTACCCCAACTCCTACCCAACCTACAATCATGGCCAATAGATATGCTCCCCTTGTGTTGCTTGCTGCCCCAGGTGCTACGCCACAGGATTATCAGAGTAAAATTACTACTTTTGATGGCACTAGGACCTACACAGCTCAGTAGCATACAAGGAAAATGTCAGACTACTTTGAACTTCATGAGATTGACACAACATATTTCCAAATGAGAATTTTCATCCAAAGTCTAGCTGGAAAAGTTAGAACCTGGTTTAGAGCTTTAGCTCCCCAAAGCATAGATAGTTTAACAATCCTTTACCAACAATTCTTGAATAGGTGGGAGAAAAAGAAAGATCCCCTTCAGATTTTATCTGAATATGAGAACCTTAAAAGGGGGCCTCATGAAACCGTTCAGGACTATTGCACTAGGTTCAATAGTGTTTATAGTGCCATTCTAGTTGACCTTAGGCCCCCACCTGGTTTAGCCCTGATCAAATTTCCTGATGGATTTGATTCAGATATGGCTTTCCAGTTAAGCGAAAGGAACCCCCCCTCATTGGAAGAAATGTGAAGCGTAGCTGTAAGTGTTGAGGCTAACCTACTTTCCAAAAGAGCCAAAGCTAGGAATGAGAGAAGAATACCCGTAAAAGATGAAAGTACACCCTTTGAACAAACGATTGACGCTATTGTCAAAGGAATGGAAAAATTGTCTGACAGAGTTGAAATTATCGAAAGGAAATCTCCTTGGGATGGACAACAAGCTAATTCACGAAGGAATCCTAACTTTAGGAAAAATCATAACCAAAATGCTGGAAAGAATATTCCTAACCAGAATATCGGACCACCTTTCCAAGAAAACTATGCAGAGGCCTCCAATTCAGAAGACCCTAAACCAAATACTCAAATAAATTTAATGGGTCTAGATGATGAGGAAGATGTCTTCCTAACTCAGGATGACCAAGAGTCCCACATACTACAACAATTCAAAACCCAAATAGGAGAGTCATTTGATTTCAGACAGGGATATGAATTTGCTATTTTTGAGGTACATAAGAAGTATAATTTAAGAAGCAGAAAAAGTACAGATGCCCCAGAAACAAATTAGAAAACAGGTCCTAATCAACCTAAAAAGGGTAAAATAGTTCCAGTGACAAAAACACTTCAGATCCTTTCAAGAACAAATCAAAATCCCTCTAGCCCCACCATAGAAGATGTTTTTGATAATCAGCCCAATAATGAACAACCTTCCACTTCAATTCCTTCCAAGGAAACAATAGAAGAGCCTCCAAAGATTGGATTAGAAAAATCAGCAAAGGATGTCCAGAATATGGAAAGAGAAGAAAACATATAAAACACTGCTGCTAGAAATCCAAAAGTTCAAAATGACAAAACAATCCTGCCCTTTAATCTTGGAGCAGAGGTAGCCAAGCTTAAAATTTAGGTTCCCTTGACAGAACTGGTCAAACATGATATTTACAGGTCTCAGATAAACAAATCATTAAATATTATTGAAAATGCAGATTCTGTAAATCTCTTTGATGACCAGCCCGAGTTGATTTTTGGCCCTGAAGTAAATGGGAAACCACAAGAAGGAGAGATACCGCCTTTCTATGTTAGTCTCAATATCCATGACAAGATTTTGCATAATGCCTATTCGACTCCGGTGCTTTGCACAACCTCATTCCTAAGTTTGTTATGGAGAAACTCAACTTAGACATCACTAGACCCTATAAGGATTTATTTTCCTTTGATTCGAGTCAAGTGATGTGTTTAGGGCTTATAAAGGATTTATGTGTCTCTTTGGTTCAGTATCCTGCTAAAACTATACTCATGGACATAGTGGTAGCTGACATTCCACCCATGTATGGCATGCTGTTGTCCAGATCCTGAGGTGCCAAACTTCAAGGGTCTCTACAATTAGACATGTCATATGCTACCATATCTTTTTTTGGACAACCAAATAAACTATATAGAGAAACTTTAATGAAATACGTAGTGAGTAGCCAAGAGAAGCCTCAAAACTTTCCCATTTACTCAGTGCATTCTGATATGGATTACTTTATTCTCTATAATGCAGAAATTGATCCAGAAGATATTCCAAATGGTATAGCAGCAGAACCAAAAGAAATTAAAAAATCTAAAGACATAGCAATAGAACCAAAAGATATTGTAAAAGAAAAGTCAACTATCCGAATTCAAGAGATATCAGATGAAAAAGAAAATCCAGATACCTTAGCTAAGAAAGATCCCATTACTCCTGATACAAATTATGAACATGAAATCTTATGGCATTTAGGGTTTGATGGCTCAGTAAGGGTGCAGGTGCAGGGGTATGGATCTATAACTTAGAAAATGATCATGCAGAAGGACATGCCTATAGGTTAAATTTTAAGTGCACAAACAATATGGTAGAATATGAAGCACTCCTGCTAGGCCTCATGCTAGTCATAAGATTAGGAGCCATAAGGGTATCAATTATGGGAGATTCTAAATTGATAGTTAAACAGATAAAAGGAGTTTACATAACTAGAGATCCTAGATTATGACGTTACAGAGGAATAGTCGTAGAAATCCTTAATAATTTCTTAGAAACTCAACTTTCAACCATTCCTAGAAAACATAACATGCAAGCTCATAGCTTGGCTATGTTTGCCAGCACCTGCAAATTGCCTTTCTAGCCGAATCACCAGTAGACTGCTGAGATTAGGCTTAGGCCAGCCATACCTGATAATCTTAAGAAATAGAAAGCTTTTGAAAACGATAATCAGATTAATCACTTTTTGACATTAGATGAAGAATTTGCTAGTATTAATATAGATGTAGACATAGTTTCGGATTTTGAGCACACTAATGAGTTAGACATTAACAATTTGGAAGAAAACTCAATAAACATGCTTCACCCTACTAAATTCATGAAAACAGATATTCAGGATTTAAAGCAAATAGATATTGATGAAATAATTGATGATGAAACTGAAGTTATAAATCTCAAAGATGATCAATTACCCAAGGGATTAACTCCTTTGGAGGACCTATTTGACTCTAATGATATTCCTAAAAAGCCTAAGATGGAGCCCTTGAAAGCAGACATTGAAGAATGCAACATAGGAACTCAACAGAATCCTAAACTGATAAAATTGTCCAAATCATTACCCCTTGATGAAAAATTGAAATATATTGAGATAATGAAAGAATTCTAGGATGTTTTTTCTTGGAGTTACGAAGACTTAAAATCCTATGATACCAGTATCATACAACACACTATCCCTTTGAAATAAGATTAGAAACCTTTTAGGAAAAAGCTAAGAAGAATTAATCTTGTTTTATTACCTTCCCTTGAAAAAGAGATCAAACAAATGCATGAAGCAGGAATCATTGCTCCCATTAGGTTTTCAGATTGGGTGTCTAATCTTGTCCCTACAAGAAAGAAAATAGGAGAAATCAGACTGTGTGTTGACCTTAGAAATTTGAACAAAGTCTCACTCAAAGACAATTATCCCTTACCTAAAATGGATCACATACTACGAAGGATAGTAGGTTCTACAAGGATTTCACTTTTAGATGGATTCTCAGGTTACAACCAAATTTTAGTACATCCCGATGATCAAGCAAAAACTGCATTCACAACACCATGGGGCACCTTCATGTATGTAAAAATGCCCTTTGGATTGAAAAATGCAGGGGCCACCTTTCAAAGGGCAATGGATATTTCCTTTGCAAAAGAAATCCATGATTTCCTAGTTATATACCAAGATGATATAACAATCTTTTCAAAATTAGATCAACAACACTTGGATCATCTCAAACAATTTTTTCTTAAATGCAGAAAATTTGGCATTTTTAAAAACCCAAAGAAATCTTTATTTGGTATGGAAGAAGGAAAACTGTTAGGCCACATTATCTCTAAAGATGGAATCCAGATTGACCCAACCAGGATTGAAGCTATTTTGCAAATACCTTACCCAAGAAACATTGAAGAACTTCAAGCATTTTTAGGGAAAATAATTTTTTTAAGAAGGTTCATCTCTAATTTAGTTGAACTAATTAGATTATTGAATAACATGTTGAAAAATGATTCGACTATTAAGTGGATAGTAGAGGCTAAACAATCATTTGAAGAAGTAAAATTAGCCTTAACTCAAACACCAGTCCTCACGAGCCCAAAATTTGACAGAGACTTCATTATCTTTTCCTTTGCATCAGAACACACCATAGCTACAATTTTACTACAAAAGGATGATCAAGGATGTGAAAAACCAATAGCCTTTTCTAGTAAAGCTCTTAGATATGCCTCATTAAAGTATAAAATAATGGAGAAACAAGCTATTGCTTTGGTAAAAGCTATTATAGATTTCAGAATATATATTTTGTATTCTCATGTAGTAGCTTATTTTTGAAATGTTGTAGTCAAAGATATCCTGACACGGGATGGAGTTGATGGCAAGAGGGGAAAATGGATAGCTACTATTTTAGAATATGATATAGAGATAAAACCTAACAAGTTAATTAAAGGTTAGGGGTTGGCAAAACTCATGGCAGAAACAAATTTCCAAGCCTTAGACATAAATTTGATTACAGAACTGGATAACAAACAGGAGATGGCGACTCCACAGATTAGCCAGTCTTTTCTAGATTCCCTCTGGTATGTTGATATTATATATGTTCTATAAAATCTGCAGGCTCCTCCAGGGTTATCTAGAACTAAAAGTAGGCTTTTGAAAATGAAAGCTTCGAAATTTTGCATTATGGATAATACTTTATTTTGGAAAAATCATGAAGGCATTTTGTTAAACTGTTTATTAAAGGAAGAATCTAACAAAGTACTCCAATAATTTCATGCAGTGGATTGTGGTGGGCATCTCTACTGGAAGTCAATTGCTGACAAAATTCTAAGAGCTGGATTTTACTGGTCAACCTTATTTTTAGATGTTAAAAATTTGTGACTTCCTGCCACAAGTGTCAGATCTTTGAAGGAAAAAGAAAACTTTTAGCTTTTCCTTTGAAACCTATATCCACCGAAAAACCTTTTCAACAATGGGGTCTTGACTTCATTGGAGAAATCCATCCACCCTCTTCTGCTCAACATAAATGGATCCTCACTGCAACTGATTACTTCACCTAATGGATAGAAGCTATTCCCTCTAGACAGGCCACTGATACTGTAATAATAGGTTTTCTAGAGTCTAATATTCTGTCTAGGTTCGGTTGTCCTAACAAAATTATCACAGATAATGCTACAGCCTTCAAGTTAAAGAAAATGATTGACTTCTATCATATAACACTTGGTTATTCTGCATATAACACTTGCAGAATCTTCCAATAAAAGTCTAATGAACATTATCAAAAAGATATGGGAAGATAATAAGAAAACTTGGAACAAGAAATTAACCAATTCTTTGTGGGAAGATAGGCTTACTACTAAGAAGTCCATTGGAACCAATCCCTATGAGCTAGTGTATGGAATGGAGGCAGTTTTCCCCTCATCTTTAGGAGTTTCAGTCATGAAGTTACTTCAGGAAGCCCAAGTGGAACCAAATGATATACAGAGGAGAATTAACCAGACTATCCATTTACGGCAAACCAGGGAGGAAGTATATAATAGAGCCCAAGTACTGTAAGAAAAACTTAAGAAAATCTTTGACAAAAGGACCAAAGCAGAAGACTTTTATCTGGGAGTCAAAGCATTAAAGTGGGATTCAAGAAGAAAGGACAAAGGGAAACATGGGAAGTTTGAATTCCTGTGGAAAGGGCCATACTTTATATATGCCTTTAGAGGAAATAATTCAAATTTCCTTAAAGAATTGAATGGTACAGAGATTGAAGGAGGACCAGTCAATAGTCGAATTTTAAAGCACTACATTGACTCGATTTACTAATTTTACAAGTTCAGTTGTACATACTATATCCTTCATAATGTTCAGTGTTGATTCGATGGTAAAAATTTTGAAGTTGAAGCCTAAAGAGAAGGCCCTAAGCTTCAGAAATATTACTGTCATACACACTAATAAAGCAGTAGGGAAAAGAAAATTGCAAAGTAAAATCACAATCTTTCATAAGGCCATTGATCTACTGTTCTTGACTTTCTACTAGGGAAAGCTATCCCCAAGTGGAGCCACTGTTATGTTCATATAGCAATAGGTGTCATATATCATGATTGACTTGGTTTAGCTCTAAAATATGTACATACCTTTGCTTGTTGCAAATGTTTTCCATATTTGCAAAAAAATAAAAATAAAAATAAAAAATGTAAAGAGGGTATGCCCTAAAAGAAAAATCAAAGGGTAAAAAGAATAAAGAAAAGGTCAAAAAATGAAAGAAAATGAACTCCAAGAAAAAGAAGAAAGACCATGAAAGTGTGCAAGTTCAAATGCCACTGTTATTTTACTTTTTGTATAATAAAGATTGTGTGAAACTTGTTACTTATGCCACAATCCATGGTAACCAAATAGTTTAATTTTGGTTATTCCATGTTTTGGATTACATGTTTATAGATATAGAGAATAAAATCTAACCAAACTGTTTAATCTTGGCAGATAAGTAGATAGGTAGAGTGAATAAAAGGAGCTCAATAGTTTAACCTAAGCCCTTGGATGTAATATGGTTAGACTTAGATAAATTTCCATTGTAAAAGAAAAGAAAAGTCTGATAAGGGTTTTCTAGTTTAAGTGCACCCTAATAAAATAAGTAAAAATGGTAGGATGTGTAGGTGGGTAAGTAGATGATTGGTTGCAGAATTATGTATGATGAATGGTTAAGTTAAAAGCTCAAATATTTTTCTTTTATCACTTTGACAAAGTATGGATGACAATGAAGACATTTACATCATGGAAAAAAATCAAACTAATTAACTTCCTCACTCATTTTTCCCTAAATTTTACTAATTTCCCATAAGTACTAAAGGCACCAACAACTTGAAAGTTAAAGGGGCTCAGAGCATTTCTCTGACTTCTAGAGGGACCAGACCCTCAGCCCAATAACTTGTAAGGCCTAAGTTCTAAAATCCCTCCATAATTCATTCATTCCCTTCAAATGCTTTTTCTAAGTAAAATCACTATTTTACTTAGGAAAATAAACTTTTTTCATAAGTACTCCCCAAACACATTTTAGCCTAAGTCATAATGTTGGATGATGAAATGCATTTTCAGAAACATTTACTTAGCAATTTTTCCTTTCCATATTCATATTAACTCCTAGTTATTATTATTATTTAACTCCCAAAACATTTTTACCCTTTCCCGTATTATTAATAAAACCCCATAATGAATAAATATTCCACCCCATGGTTTGCAAAATAAACCATAATAAAAGTTACTTGAGTTAGATTAATTAATCGAACCGCGATTAGTTAAAAACCAAACCCCCATCATGTTAAAGAGGGATTAATTAATCACCTGGATTAGTTAAAAGCCTCTCCACCAGTCATATCACCCTCAATGTAATTAAAGTCATTTTAATTATAATTGAGCCCCTCCATTAAATCCCTGTCATTGCTCGTTGTTGACTACCATTCGATTAACCTCCACACATCCAATGGCTCTCGTCCATATCGCATAAAGCTTTGGGACAAACGTTAACCACACGATACGAGCAGTTTTGACTTTTTGCCAGTGCTATGTGTCACTCGATCTATGGCATCACGTGACCCTCCGCCAAAACCATTAACCTCCCAAAGGTAGTGCGACGAAAACCATTATCACTCCCATTTACCACCTCCACTAAACGACAAAGTGTCCCATCAATCATTTGCCACCAACTGTCATTTTCATTCACCCGCCAAAAATCATTGACTTTGTGCATTAAAACAAAAATGTTCATTGTTTTCCCTTCTTTCCCGAGAAAGCGACTTCTGCCTTCCATGCACACATAGAGTACATCCAGTCTAGCAACTAACTTCCAACCGTCAACTTCCATCAGTTGCTGAACTCCGACCACTGCGAACTACTGTGCACACCCTGAAAAGTCTTCACTGTAGCCATTTGTCTAGACAGTCGACCAAAAATAGGCATTTACCGCATTTCCCTCTCAAAAACCCTATTTTGTACTGAAATTCCACTAAATTGATATAAATCCAAATTATTTAGTGCAATTAAGCTATCTTCTTAGTCCCTAGACTTCTCCAACCACCCGTTTTTCCTGAAATTCCTTGAAAACCCCCAACTTTACTCCTTGAAAACACAAGAAACAAGGATGGAAGCTCCTATTTCCCTAAAAATTTCTCTAATCACTACTCCTCACAAGGATTTGGACTACCTCCCCTTGGCTGATAAAGATTTTCAAATCAAAGACCTTACTTCTGATGATAGCCCCTTGAAATTCTACTGCAGGTACTAAGACAATTACCTGAACCACTCTGATAACATAGGTCTTTGGGAATCAAATCTACCAAAGTACGAATTCCCTTCTGTTCACATTTTCCCAAATATTGTCCACCAATGCCATGCAAACTACAACCCCAATCTAAGAGTTGTCATGTCCCCGGAAAAGAATCCTTTTCACCATCACAACCGAGTCTATTAATGAGATGTTGCGATTACATCCTGACCATAACCTCACTCCCCTTTCCATTGCAGAATTACTTGAGAAATCTACCAAGATGTCTAGCTCTGAAATTAGCAGAGCTTGTCAGACTTTCATTGATAAGAAGCACATGCCAAAAGACCCCCCTCCCTACATGTCATGCTTTTTCACTGATTTGGGAAAGGATATTGTTACCATGATTGCCTGCATTATGGGTTTCACCACCAGTGAGTATGTAGATGAATTGACCTTAGCCTTCACGACTATTTTTACCCGTGGTCAACCTCCTGTAGCTAAATTTGACCATGCCACATTCATTGCAGACAAGATACATGACCAATTCATGAGATTAGATAATGAGAGAGTCTTTAAATATTTCTTAGTCTTGTATCATCTTTTTATTTACTACCAGTCTGATAAATTCCCTTTCTCTATCCAAAAACTTGACACCAGAGGGAATCCCAGGTCTGTGGTCTTCTAGACTTCAATTTTTCATTATTCATCTTCTTCCCCTATTATTATACATATTTAATCGATCAGTTTGTCCATCCTATAGCTACCATGTTGATAGGAATTCCTCCTTCTAGAATCAGTGATGATATCAAAAGAATCCTTCAATAATTTAAGTAATACCAGGTTGGTGACTGGTACTTATACCAGAACCATACCGAGATCAGAGTTTATGGGTGTGAATTGCCTCCCTACAAATTTCCTAAATATGTCCCCATGAGATTATTTTCCCTGGAGTACTACAGGCAAATGATCTACTCTGATGAAATCCATTTTATGAAAGCTAATAAGAAAGCTCAGTTGAGGATAAAGAATCACTTAGGACCATTTGTT
Source organism: Pinus taeda (assembly GCA_000404065.3). NCBI lineage: Eukaryota > Viridiplantae > Streptophyta > Pinopsida > Pinales > Pinaceae > Pinus > Pinus taeda. The sequence continues at coordinate 44,218 of APFE031295451.1, forward strand.
TGTAACAACATAAAAGTAGGAAAAAAAGCAGAAGAAATCCTTGAAAGAATGAGACTAAAAAAGAGTTTCATCTGGCCTTATGATCCTCGCAGCTTCATCAATGACATAAGACAAAAGCATAAGTTGTCCCCCTACATTCATCATAGAATTCCAGAGATATAACAATATGCAAATCGAAATGAATGGGTGGAGGGAACACTTATAGAACTAGATAGCACACAAGTTGAAGTAGAGAATGTTATGAAGGATTTAGAAAAATGACTTGATCTGGATTCTTTTGAACAGGCGCCTATAGAATCTTCACAGAGACCAGTACAGGAGCCGAGTACATAGTCATCAGGGCAACTAGAGACTTCAAAACTGACGAAAGGTTCAAGGTCACAGAGCATTTCTAAGGAATTGACCCAAATTGAAACAAACATGGGCAATCCTCCAGTATTGCAGACTCCTCTCAATGATGAACGAAATCATAAAAGAAGTAGGAGTGAGGCTAGTCCCTCAACATTGCCACTGGACCAAGTATATGTCAAAAGGAAAAGATTGAATCCTCTATCCGAGCAGGAATATGAAGAAACAAGAAGTGACACAGTACAGACTACAGTAGCAGGAGAGACACCATCTCCCTCCCAAAATTAGGCATTAAGCAGGCAACCAAGTGTGGAAGTGTCATCATTTAGAGCAGTTTCAGAGCAAAGCTACGATTTGAAAGAAAGGTAGAAAGAAATCAAGACTAGGAATGAGCAGCTCAAAGCTCAAACCTATGCCAAATATATGAAAATGGCCCCCACAAATCAGACAAGGTTAATGTCAGCTTTTGACATCAAAGAGGGAAAAATGCAGATGAGCTTCTTGAATCCAACAGTACAATAGCCAAAGTCCATGGTTGATTATTTGAAAACAAATTTTGAAGTTCTTGCTAAAGATATCCACCCAATTGATCAAATTGAGCTCCACAAGCAAATGGGTGAGATGGTCTATTCCACTTTAACTAGTAAAGCCATCATTGCACATCAGTTGCAAAATTCTTTGGACAATACTACAACACAATTACAATTAGAAAAATCCTCTTCTCAAGCTAAGGACACTAGAATAAAGTCATTAGAGGACCCGTGATTGAGTTGGGTCATAATCCAAAAGATGTTAAGGCAGCTAAGAATTTGATAAAAAATAAGAATGGAGATATTGTTGCGCTCAGAAAATAACTCAAGCTCCCTCCCCACATACATCCACAAACTATAGAAGTGATTGACAAACAGAATGAGAAGGAACTTATGGACTTGGTCCTTCAGTTAAATGAACATATGAAAGAAACAGAACAAGAGTTGGAAAAATCTTTCCAGTCTAAACAAGGTGTGTCGACCACCATGCCTCAGACTACATTACCCATGGTTTCTACATCAGTGCCATCCACTATTGTAGTAGCTTTGGCACCCAACGTTCCCGTAACAAAAACTCTTCCAGTAACAGCAACAACAGGCACTTCTGAAACAACAACAACTTCAACACAACAAATAGAGGACTTAGTCAAGTCCATGGAAGAAATGAAAATCCAAGCAACTGAGATACATAAATTAAAATAACAGGTTACTAGCTTGGAGTACAGTTATGAGATATCATAGATTAACTATACTAAAGAAGAAAGAAAGAACAAAAGGATGACTGATAGAATAAAAACTTTAGAGAAGGAATTAACATTTGAAAAGCCCTTAAGAGATATCAGAGAGATTTTATGGAACAATATCATTAATTCCATTAATGATATTTCGTCTTCTATTCAGATTATATTTGAACAAATTGATTTAATGAAGCTAGCTACAGAGGCTATACAAAAGACCAGAGAATAATTGGGGGAGAAACCTGAAGAGGCAATCCAATTAACCAAATTATTAAATAGCCAAAGTAGGGAAAAACTAGAACAAAATGACATAGAATACTGGATTGGTACCATCCTAGAAGTCAAGAGAGTTCTGAAAAAAAAGAACTTGATGCTTAACTTGGAAAGAAGATGTCAAAGTATCCAAGAAGACATTGATGAGTTTATGATAAAATATAACATTTTGAGAGAGAAAGGGCTTCCAAACTTATTGGTCATAAATGACAATCTGATGAAACATGAAGACTATGTTGACATACTGCACCAATAGGCCAAAAATCAAGCCAGCTCCTCAACAGTGAAAGCACTACCCATGGGAAAAGTGTTATATGATGGCTTTGAAAACCTTTTCTATATTGAGCATGAAGTGTAACGCTTGTTCACAGCTCAACCCAATTTTGCAAAGCACACTGAGGCTGATGAAATATACAGAAAATTGATCAGGATGAAGATACCCAATGAAGAATGGTGGACTAATATGATCGTAATCTTTAAGTTACTATGGTAACTCTGAGGTAAAAGAAAATATTCATTGAGGTAAAGTCTGGTAAACAGTTAAAGAGTATTAGTAAATAGGTAAAGAGTATCAGTAGGGAAAAGTAAACAAGGATCCAGCACACAATTACCAACACAACAACAAGAGGCAAATTCAAGCTTCAACATCCAGCTCTTCCAAGAATAAAGGGACAACAGCAATTAGTTTTACATTTGTCTCTATATTTTTGTAAAAGTTATTTTGTATTCCCTAGAATAAATCTCATGTAGTTATGAGATATTTTGATGTAATTGTTGTATAAATACTTCTCCATTTGAAGTATTGATGATGGATTCTATAACATCTCTGTAAATCTATGCTATCAAGATGATAAAGCTTTTGTAATCAAACTTGGATTTTTGTTGGAAAAGGAATGAAAGTTGAGGACATTTCATCAAGTTTTGGTGCAGTGTGATCACAAATAAGTATTCTATCCTTGTGATTTTATGTGTTTTCTATATGTTTCCATGTTTCATGCATCTGAAATCTAAATGGTAAAACAGTCAAAGTGTATCAAAATTATCATTTTTGCTTTGTGTTATCAACAGTATACCATTTATATGTTTTCTTCTAAACTATTTCGGTAAAGGAATTCTTAATTTCTCCTGTATCCCTGTAGTTTTCTCTAATAAGTCCCTGGTATAGGATTCTTAATTTCCCTCTACCAGTTGACCTATCTTCCTTTCTTCTTTCTTATCTTAACTTGAGGATTCTTGATTGCCCTCTACTTTTGAGAAGAATTACCATCCATTCGAGCCCCAAAGTTTGTGTTACTCTGTTATCCTGCCTGTTGAAATCCTACCTCAGTAATTTGACTTATTCCAGTGAACTATCCCTATTTGAATCCATAGCCCAATGGCCTAAAAGCCTAGTTTTCCCATTTGTTTCAGAAATCCACCAATCTCAAACAGAAAAACCTCCCTAAACATTAATACTAGCCTAAAATATTTTCAAACATAGCTAAATCATAAAGAGAGATCACTCTCTGAATATAGATTGGCTAGATTATGTACTTAAAAGATTGGTTTGTGGTTACCTCATATCCTTTCCTTTTTCCAATAATTTCAAAGTGAGTGATAACACAAAAAACAAATGCAATTTGTTAAACAATTGACCTCATTCACCATGTTGATGAAGGCTTTTAGAAAAATGATCTAATCCACTAGGTTGATGTAAGTTGTGACACAAATGATCTCATCCAACAATTTGTGCTACTAAATGATGAAACTAGTAGTACTAAAGATATAATTGAAAATTTTGATGCAACATGCAATACAAATGAATTGTTAATAGAGTTGATTGATGCTCAGTGTGATACAGATGACTTAATGAATGTCAATAACAGTAGCAGGTATAAAGAATAATGAGAAAATGATCTTTCCAAGAAGGTGATTAGACCTTGGGAATAAATTCCTTTCAACAAAGATCGACATGGCTTGGGATACACCAAAGAAAACACTTTTTATATTCCAAATTTCTAAAAACCAGTTTAGTTTGTAAGTGCAAGTTTTCTAGAAAATACCCAAAATATTGTTATGTGTAACAATTGTAAGATAAATGGTCATATGGAGGGTAAATGTTTCAACCTCCATCCTTGCCTTCATTGTGGGAAGATAAATAATATATTAGAGAAATGCCGAATGCAAAAGAAGACCAAATTGACAGTTAATTATGGTTGGATAAACCCTTGGAGATAGAATCTAGAAATGAAGAAACTGCATAAGTCCTACAATCTACTTAATATAGAGGTAAAGATAAAGTTCCCAAAGAATTAAAAAGAAAAAATTTCCTACACCTTAAGGGGGGAGTTCAAAAATCAAATGCAGATGATTGTCTCTCCTTTCAGTTGACAAAGGGGGTAAATGACAATAGAATTGAAGGTCGTTGTCAAACTTAAAGTTTCAACAACATCAATAAATCAGCTAGTGAGCATCATCAAATATGCTAGTGGGCATCAACAAATCTGCCAGTGGGCATCATAAATTTTTCCAGTGGGCATTGACATTTTACAGTGGGAAAGCAATTGGGATGGTGATTGAGAGAATTTGTGGACATTCTTTTGTTCACTTGGATGGTCATTGGACCAAGAAAAGGATAGATGGATCCTTTTGCATTGGAAATTGGGATTTGATGGCATTGTCAAGAAACTTTCAAAGATGTATCAGACTTGTAGCTCATTCACGTTTCTTGGTTTGTTCTCTTCATATTCGAGTTTTCGGCACCCAGTTTGGTGGTTTTTTAGGTAGTTCTTCATTGAGGATTAGCTCAACAGTTTCAGCATGAGTACTTGCAGATGGTACCATGTTATTACTTTGGACTTATGATTGATGGGGGGAATGTTAGCTTCACTCTCACATAAAACAATCAAAAAGTCCAAAATAATTAAAAGTATAAAACATGGATTGATTCCTACTAGTCTGTTCTAGAATGAGTTAGTTCCTCAAACTTGGGAGTTTTTTAGGTCTAGTTGGTTGAGAGATTCTCTCCAACTAGTTAGGCTCCTAGATTAGTGTCTGGTTGAGATATTTACACAACTGAAGTGATTGTGTGTTCAAGATAAATGCACTATCTTGAGACATATTCTTGATGTCTTTATATATCGTATGATTATCATTATTTGGTGTGAGATACAATACATTAAGGCTTGAGAATCCTTTTATGCCATGTTTTATCTCTTTGATATATTTTTTTTATTATTATTATCCTTTCTTAACCCTTTACCATCATTGTAACTGTCATTTGGATCTTTCATGTAACCGATGGTAATATTTTGGTTGTGGTTGACAGGTTGACCACATGTCATCGGTTCAACTTCAGCTAGTCTGTTGTATGCAACCATTGTCTATGTGACTGCTAATCAATACAATTGTTAATAGCTATTATGACCATACAACCACGACCAAGATAACCATCCTCTCAACCAACATGTTGTTGATCACCAAAATTAACATAACTGAAGTCGTTTGACCAAAATGCCACCAGAATGTCGCTTGAATGAGCTAATTTGTCTGCCTATAAGGTGCCACGTGGTGCCTTTTGACTGGCCCATGTGGCCCCATAAGATTGGGCCATAATTTACCAGTCACCGACCTATTTCAATGACAAATCATTATACAACTTGTTGACTGGGATGTATGGTGTTGCCACATGGCACTATTTATTGGTCCATTTGAGGGTCCAAAAGTGCCAAAATAGGTAACATGTGGCATCCTCTTGGGTTTCCATGTCACCCTAATGATGATAACAATAATTTCATGTTGAATTTTTTAGCATGGATGCCACATCATTCGTATGTATGCCATGTCAGTAGTGCCATGTGTCCTGTTGAATTTGACTTTTTGCCCAAGTTTGACCAAAAATTTTGACTGACCATAGCTTCCTCATATGAAATCATATTGAGGCACTGTTAGTGTCATTGGAATCTTGGTGATGAGCTCTTTGATCTGGTCCTATTTTCACTATGAACAAAATATTTCTATTTTTGAGCCATTAGGGATCCACTTGGATCATTCCTCCCCACTTAAGGACTTTTTGTCCTCCAAAAGTATAAACATGATATGCTATCCTATTCTACAATCTTGATCTTGATCTCACATGCCACTTTCCAAGAGTTTACAACACACATGTGGTCAAGTTTACAATAAAAACCATACCCCATGTTATCCATCTAAAATGAAAAAATATCACTATGTTGCATTCATAAATGATGCTATACACTTCATTACTTCTACACACATTTTCACAACATATGATTTACAATGGTGGCCAAAGCGCAAACCATCTCTGACCTAACCAGGATTATGGGATTTCTTCCTATAACTGACTTCCTTATTGAACTTCTTCATTGGTTGGTTCCTTGATAGGTGCTTTCACATGCTCCATGTCCTTATTTGGGTGTAGTTATAGATGGAGATTCCAACATGTGGATATCTGATCTACACCCTTATTGTAATGGTCGCAATGTATCTTCTTCCTTTCGACCTTCTAGATCTTCTTTCTCCCCTGATACAGACAGGGATCCTTATGTTTTGGCCTCTTCCGAGATGACATATCCTTCTCTTGTGGCCAACAAGAACCCCCCTTCTTATTTAGTGTTACTATTAATACTAAATAAGTGGGGACCCTTAGTCAAAAATTTAAAAAAATTAAGTAGTGCTTGTATTTCCTTTTTAGTAAAACTTACCATCATAAACTTAGGAAAATACCCTTTAAAAATCTAAAAAGCTTAAGTTTCATGATAAGGTAAGATAAAATCATTCCTTAAGAAAAGTCGCATTGCAAAAAGGATAATAGGGCACCTCCTTGCAAGCTGAATTCTAAGATTACGAAATCGCGATGCGAGACTACATATTGAAAAACATATATCGCATCGCATGCATGAAAGACCACTTATGATAAAAACCCAAAACCACCAATATGTGATGGCACATATTGCAAAATCGCATCTCGCAGAAAGTACATTAACAAAAAACTATCTTATGCCGCATTGCATATTGCGATAGAACGACAAAGCGATATTGCGATAAAGTGGCGGAATGGTATCATGAAAATGCGATATAGTGATCTGCGATATTGCAAAGCAAATCACAAAATCACTTCATCATGAATCTTTCGGGCTCGTTATTCGAGAAAACTTTTTCCATAAACCGAGACCTAGTTATGCGCTTTAATGCTAATTAATGAGTTAATTGCCAGTTGTTAATGAAATATAGTTTTGCGCTTATCAAAGAGCCAGTTCACGTAAGGTGGTATAATTTTTATGTCTTCGACATTTAAAAGATTTTTCATCACCTTTCCTTATCATTACTCTCACCTCACTTGTAAACTACAGGAACGAAGAACAAAGAACTATACAAAGCAGCACACAGGATATCATGGGAAAGAAAGGCAAAGCTCCAAGCTCTCAAGACAAAGAAATGACACCCTTGTATACAGACACCACCTGTAACAAAGACACTGGTATTACTACTTGGGAAGGCATGTATAATCTACTTGAAGAAGAGAATCCTAAGGTGATGGAGGTTACAACTTCTGCAGGTTCACATGGGTCTTCTGAGGCATCAGTTGTAGATTTAGCTTGTTCGTTCTTGTACCCAATAGCGGCAAGGCCCAAAATTCTCCCCGATACAGACATGGTTAAATGGGTACTCGACAACGCTGACATCAAAAACAAACAATTTAAGACTCTGGGTCAAGAAATTATGGAATTATTATTTTTACAAAATTTGAGCTTTACATCCACTAAAAGAAAGCGCACAAGAGGCGAAAATCGCACCAAGGAAGCCCAGATCAAGAAACGGAGGCAGTTTTTGATGCGTGATTAGTGCTAGAAATGGAGGCAGTTTCCGATGCGCGATTAGTGCCTAGTGCTACTTGCGCATTGTTGGGTAAAACTTCTTGAAATGGAAAGCCTCTAATTGCTCAGTCACTTGTAAGCCCAGAAATTCGTAAAAAATAACGCTAGAGGTAAAAAGTAAAACTTGAATCCTAAAACCAGTAGCAATTGTCCAAAATATCTTCAAACTAGTAAGTATATATGTACAACAATTTCAAATAGGCTGGAGACAGAAGGCTCAAGAAAAGGCATAATCAATCAAAAGATTAACTAAGTTAAATTGGGATTCTTACTGGGCATATTTGGTAAAACCGCACAGCCAGTGTATGACTCTCAAATGCATCATCAATTATGCCGAGAAGATGGCGCCAGCTCTTGCTGATTTCGTTTTCGTAAGACAGTTGAAGTTTGAAGTCAGCCAGCTGACCCTACTCAAGAAAATGTTGAATGCGTGCGATTTCAAGGATCAGATACAGAAATAGTTAGTTGTTAATTTTAGATTCAATATTAGTATTAATTTGCTTTATTTTTCCTAGAAAAGGGACGGTCATTTAAACCGTATCCTACATTTTTGTAATAAGTTATTTTTAGATTTAGTTAGTAGTATTTAAACCCTTCTCATGCATTTAGAGAAGGGTCCAGAAATTTATCAAAAATTTGTCCTCAAAACATGCACTTTTGCACCCTCCGAGGAGGTTTTGATGAATGAATGGAACAGGATTTATTGATATCTGCATTTAATATCTGCTACTGATGTTGCACTTCTGTAGTCTTAGTGGATGTTGGATTAAGAAGAGATAAATCATTATCGCTTGAAGCTCATGAGTAGAACTAGTTATAAATGGTACTTTTATCTCTTAACTATTTCTTCCTTTGTGTTAAAGTGATATTCATGTTCAGTTGTTTATATATTGATGCATGAATGCCTAAGTTATCATTTGGCACTTTTGTACAATGATAGCTATTTATTTATGCTTAATATATGAGTAGCTTATGATGCAATATGTTTTTCGCAATTTTTCATCTAACTTTTTATACGAAGTGGTTTATTTGTATTGAATTCTTTTCTCATAACAGTCGAATGATCTTTATTACCAATTGTTATCTGAAATAATTTTAGATCACATAACAGAAGGATTACACCCCGGGTTAGCGTAGACTTAGATATTTTTGTTTATTACAATACAATTGCATATCATTAGATTAGAGTTAGAATTAGAGCATCTCACTTAGGAACTTTTAGAAAGGAAATATTAACTCTGCACACACACATACACATAAATTGGGAAATTGGTCCCATATCCCCAGTCAGACCCACTATACCAAATGGAAAAGGAGCTGCTAACCAAGGTCTAGACCAGGTGGGTATCCCCCTTGTTGTAGACCCGATTTTCGGGGCTTCAACACCTTCCTTGAATGATTTTCTTTGGTGCGACTTTCATGAGGATAGCTTGATTTATCTCTTCATTTGGAATGTTCACCTACCCTTGGAGATGACCTACAATCATGATAGCTAGAGTGGTGTGATGTAGCCCCATCCTGCATTGAATAAGAATCCCTTTCTTCTGTGGCTTTGTAGTGTCTTCCAAATGCACCAAAATCACCATTATAATGAGATCATGAAACTGAAGAATCACCAACATTGTTTACCTCAGTTGCTAATTCTAGAGTGTGTGAGGATGGTATCAATAAGCCTCCATTACACTCCAACTTTACCGAGGCTTGTTCAGTGGCCTGTAGATGAAGTTGCAATCTTTGCTTCTCCTTTTTTGCTTCACGTAGAAATCTTTTCAGTTTAACATTCTCTGCTTCAATGCTCGGATGATGAGAATTTGAATGATGAGAAGAAGAAAATTCACTTGAATATGGAGGTGGAGGTTCTCCTTCATTTACCGAAGCATTTTCCTTTGCTTTCTCTTTCTTCTTCTTTTCCTTCTTTGCTATTCTCTTCTCATAATTTGCAAAGAATTTGTCTATCTTTTCTGTCATATGGTACAAATATTAATGGAAAGATTTGTCAATCGTCATTTTCCTTCTTCTCATTACATATCCAATCTCTAGTTATCATTCACACTCATAATTCACATAAGCAAGAAGGCTTCTCTAATACTTAACATTTTTTTGTATCCCTGATACCAACATTATCCAAGATATTTTCTTTAGTTGATGTTAGCAAAATTACATGAAAGAACATTTAAAAACCATATGTGAAAATACTTAAAGAATAAATGACATAAAGGAGACCTTAAATTTAATGCACACAAAATTTTGATAACAAAGTTCATACAATGTGGACTACTTCTCTGGGCCCTACTTCAATAATGAGGAGGTCGCTTCATTCATCCTATCAAAAGAAATAAAAGTACATGAAAAAATACATCATTATACCTCAAATCCTAGGAGTGAATTGAAATTTGACTACTTAAACACACAATCACAACACTAATAGGACTGTTTCATCCTCTTGAGACTTTTGAGTATAAACATGACCCACTTTTGAAAGATGCAATGTTGTCTCAAACTTCATTCCTAACAATTGATGAAAAAGGCATGTCTCTCCCATGAATCCCGAAATCCGCTACTTAGATGCAAAAATTGAATACACCATTGTAATCCCTATAAAATTCAAGTTAAAATGAGTATAAACTCAACCTCATTCTGACATTGTCAAATTTTGGCTCCTCGAGGAATCTTTGAGATTCCTCACAACATCAAAAAAGAATATTCTTGCAAAATATTCCGTGGAATAATATTGATAATAATTCCCATGGTTCCACCTGCATCGAGTTTTCACCCCTGTCATGGTTCCACGAAGTCGTTGTTGCGTCATATCTCGACCCTCCCATTCACGGCTACCATTGTTGGCTGAATGAATGTTGAAGCCTTAAGTACTGTTCTATGAGTAAGTATTCTAAATCTCACCCTTGTGGTCCAATGGAAATTTCCCGAATATTATGTTGATGGCCCGAGGTCAAATCCTCATGACTTCTATTTTGGGTAACCCATTAAACATTGTATTTTATATTTAAATCGCCAAAAAAACGCGTTGGACAATTTTAACGTGATTGCTACATATGTCTCCAATCGTTTATTTTAAATAAACCCACCATTATTTTTTAAAAATGTTGGTTAAATATGTAACATTTGATATATATATATATATATATATATATATATATATAACCTAGGTTTGTCAAGTTTGATTTGCTAACTTTGGGAACTCTTCCATAGGTTGGAACCTTGCATAAACCACCGTCTGTTGGTTTTTACAATGGTGTGTCGAATCGCTATGTTAGAAACCACCAAACCGCTAGATATAAATGTGACTTCCCACTGGTTATACGCTGCTCCTGACTGTTAACCATTTACCATCACCATAACCATTGGTTGGATGTTTCATGTAACCGTTAGTAATATTTGGTTGTGGTCGACAAGTTGGTCATGTGTCGCTGGTTCAACTTTGGCCAATCGGTTATATACAATCATTGCTTATGTGACTGCTAATAAATTAGCCATGTAAAAATTGTTATGACCATATGACCACAACCATGAAAACTGTTTACCCAACCAACGCATTGTTGACCACTAAAATTAACATAACCATAGCCATTTGACTGAAATACCACTAGGTTGTCACTTGACGAGGTCAATTTGGCCACCCATAGGGTGCCACATGGCACCCTGTATTTGGCCCACGTGGCCCTATAAGATTGGGCCATAATTTACTAGACACCAGCCTACATCAGTGACACATCATCATATGACTTGTTGATTGGGCTTTATGATGGTTCCACGTGGCATGCCCTAGTGGTTCCATGTGGCACCTCTTTATTGGCCCATTTGAGGGTCAAAGTGCAAAACTAGGTGACACATGGTACACTCTTGGGTTGCCACATCACCTTGCCAATGTCATGTTAACATTAGAACAAACCACATGCTGATATCATTGGTATGAATACAATGTCAGCAGTTCCATGTGTCTTGTTGACTTGTACGTTTTGGCAAAGTTTCACTGAAAACTTTGGCTGGCCATAACTTCCCCATATGAAGTCGAATTGAGGCATAGTTCGCGCCGTTGGAATCCTAGCAATGATATATTTGAACCAGCCCTAGTTTCATTGTGATCCAGAGACTTTTTATTTTGAGACATTAGGGATCCATCTAGATCACATGAGGACATTTTTATATTAAACAATGGAAGAGGAAGCTTTGGAATAACCTGTTAAAGAGTGCACCATCTTAGAGGAGTATTGTTAATACTAAGGAGGATCATGTTTGGAGGGTGTTTCAGTTGCATGTAATTATGTCCTTATCATGTTAGCCTCCCTCACCTATTTATATATAATGGAAAATAGAGTCATTGTATATTTTGTAATTAATATACTCTATTAATTGTATTTTCTTAGAGCTTGTAAGGAGAAAGAGGGTAGGTTCATGATTAAACCCTAGTAGCATGACATTAAGGTGCATGATAAAACCTGAGAATAAGAAAACCGGAGAGAGAAATGCCTTGTGTTTTTCATGGAGAGATTTCCTTTGTGTCAATTTTACGTTTGCTTATGTGATGCTAGTGTTTATGCTATGCATGTAGACCCTTGAGAAAAACATGGAGTTGGTGTGATCCATGATGATAACTATGATGGATCTTGTTGTACTACTACATTTTCTAATGTAATAGAAGACATGGAAAATGGAGCTAAGATTTTGAACAATTATAAAACCTTGTTTTTATATCATGTTAGGATAGGGAAAGATCATCGTGAGATGAAATTGATGGGTCTTCACCATGGTGTGATGCCTTTCTTAGAAGAAAAGTTGGTTACTATATATTTCATGATTTTCCATGCAGGTGTTATTTCTTATGTTGATATAAGAATTGAAGGACATGGATTTGAGTACACAAACATGAGGATGTACACGTATTTGAAGACTAGGACTATAGTCCTCTTTCCATCCATTTGTGTGATGTAACATGGCTAGGGTTCGTAAACCATGAGGAAGAAAATAATTCTAGCGTGAAGAGCATATGTGAAAAAGTCTTGTTGAAACCAAGGGAGGAAATGTTATTGTTGATTTTAGCTTGTTGTGAATCTTTGATGGTGGCTATGGTTTTCTTGATTTTACCTTGCTACATTTTGTTGAGCTAAATATTGTACCAAATTTCTGAGAATTTTGTTCACATGTATTTCATTTATTATATATGTGTGTAAAGTATCTTGCTATCCAAATTTAAGTGACTGCAAATTTTATTTTTCTTCTTGCATTGTCTTCATGATTAAGTAAATTTTAAGATTCACCATTGATGTGGATTTGATATAACATAGGGTTGAAATTTCTAAGTGATTTAATATATAACTTATGAAAATATATATATATATTTTTACATAAATTATTGTAATAAAGTGATATTCAGGATTTGGTATGCACTTGGAAAATGTTGCCCTGAGGGATAAAACTTGTAATTTTTTTGGGATCATCAACTACTATCACTAGGAATATGTGTAATTGGCATGTAAAAGTGCTCACTTCACAATAGGTGATATTGCATCATCACGACATAGATGAAAATTCAACCTAATAATATAACTCTTTAACATCAAGTAAAAAAACACTTCAATTCATACAGACATACATAATATACATATACATATACACATACACACTTAATATTGTCCCAAATGTGCATATTTAACAAAATGAAATGATGTGTTCAATATAAAAAATAACGCCTCATGCTTAAACATGAAGTATGGCATGTGGTGCCTATATAGAAAATGATTCTAATATACGAACAACATATCATGCCCAAACATGATGATTTGGCATATGATGATGTATATACAAAATGGGAATCTTGACCACTTCCGCCATAACCACCATCATTTGCATCTTTGAAGTAGACCTTTCTCCTCTAACTAGCAAAATGATCTCAACTCTCTTTATTTTAGGGCGTGCTTCTTATCTCTAGGAACTAGACAAAGAAACAACCGTCTCATTAGATTTTTTCCACAACAAATTACACACTTACAAACTAATACTTTATAATTCAAGCCCATAAAACTTACCAAACATGATCTAATCAATCATGAAGGTGTTGTCCTCCTCCATGCCCTCAGCCTATCTACTATACTACTCTTCAATAATTACAAGAGTTAGAGCATATAATTTAGACAAAAATGCCTAGAATAAGTTAAATCCATCATAAAGAAAAGAAATCATCAATGAATGATCTCATTATGAATGTCTTGCCCAATGATGGAGATTCACTAGTGGATGGAGTAGTCGGCTACACAACATGATCAAAGGAAACATCTATTGTTCCATCCACTGAACTGCCATTGTGGGTTAATGGTATAGGGACTACATGGGGACTATCTATAGAAACCATTTTAGATGTAACAATGGTAGTCAAAATTATTATGGGGGGTGGGGAGGAGGCCTTCGAATTGTCGATGGATGCAATATGTATGGGTGGATGAGATGGTGAAGGTGGTGGAGGAAGGTGATGATCAACACCCATGGGCTATATTGATGATCGAAGTTCCTCAATAGAGGTAAGATAGATACCAAACATGGGGGAAATGTGTTGATAATGATGTGAAAATAATGGGAAAACAATGAATGATGGTGAATTATGCGTAGGGGAAAGAATGGAAAGTTTAGAAAATGAAGGAACCTGCATACACATTTATAATACTTCAACTAGTAAGAGGAAGAAAATGGAACATAAGAAGAAAAGGATAGGAGAGATAAAGCTTGTTGAGGACGAGAACCAAAGTGAAATCATTAGAGGCAAAGAAAAACATAAGGTGAGTGAATAAAAAGCTAAGAAATAAGACTAAATAGACCATGGGATAAAATACCTACTCATAGTGGTTGTTTCCTCACGACTCTTGCACCATAAAGAATGATAATTTGGTTGCAAAAGCAGTATTGATTACTACGAGATCCCCTCTCTCGTGTCATCTAAGACCATGAAACCAAATTTATCCTATTCACCATTTGAGGTGAAATTTTGTCATTCTTTGTTCAATAAGAATAGGGCCATTTGGCAGCCATGGATCCTCAATATTATAAGACACAGATGAGCTTGACATCGACCTAAAACAAGCATTTAAAGTAGTACTTTAAAATGAAATTGCTACCTGCGATCCAACACCTGCTCATAGTAAGGGTGACTAGTGATAAATAATACTAGTTGGGTGTAATTCCATGTCTCATCCGTTAATGCATGTTGGAATCGTCTCATTATGCCCCTCCCCAATGATCCTAGGGCAAATACCCCATCTCAGGAACTTCATTGTCAACCTTTATTTTTCATCACACTTATATATATAATATATATATATATATATATATATATATATATATATATATCTATATATAGACAAGTAATTTATAGTGAAAAATCTCTAATTTCCTCCTCTTTTTTAGTATCGGGTACATGTGTAATTCCACCATTGTTCAAAATGTTCAATATGAAGTTGACATGTACAATATTACACCCATACAATGTATAATTCATTCCATGGCAAACATAGGCTTCACATGTAATATTTAAAAAAGAAATATTAATAACAAGTGAATGTTACCCATAAATACAATATTTCACTTTCAATAATAACTTAATTTTATATCAAGTTTATCTAGAGAGATAAAGTAACTGAATATATATATATATATATAATTTTATTTATGAGAGAGACATATCATTTCTTTATTGTTTAAAAATATATTAAGGAATACCTATGTTAATTAATATATTTCAATATCAACTTCATATATATTTTCTATAAAGAAACACTAACCATAGAATATTTCGATGTTGACCACAAATAAAATATTTCAATGTCTATGTTAAAATAAAATAAAATTATAACAATTATTTATCTAAATATAGAGAACAAGGTATTACTTTCTAATTCTTAATATGTTGTAGATGTATATTTATTTAGTTTTTAATATGAAGTTAATATGTAGCATCTATCAAATATCAAATATCCTCTAAAGCTACTCTACGATTCATTTTATATGCCTTACTATAGTGGATTAGCTACAATGATAATAAAGGTCTAGGATGTGTTATCTACCTTGTTGCTATCAATCCTGATCAGATAGCCAATATCTTGGTAAATTGTCATAAACCCTAGCTGCTTAACCCCATTTCCCAATGGAATATCTCCCTCAGGCCCAACCAAACCCTACATCTACACAACACAACTAAATATTTAGCTAATGTATAAAACTACAGTTAGTTTCTGATTCAATGATTAGGCCGTCAGATAGAGCCCTCTTTGGATTGAAGGGGATAACCTTCAATATATAAGTTGGATTGAAAATATTACCTTAGAAACTTCTCTCCTACAACCAAGAGGACATTTCTAAGTGATAAATACAGGCATGTCATAATCACATTAAAATAAACAGTGAAACATTTAACAATCCAGTCATCTAAGTGATCAAAGCATGTCAAAACTAAGACCATTCTCATGAGATCCCAAGAAAACGTAAAAAATAAGGGAATTCAACTTTATCTAGATGCGCAAGTGCAACCTAGCATATATATCTACTTTCTTCACTTTTATCAAGAAACACCCAAACAAAGAACCAAAAAAACATAATAGAAATAAAATTTTAATAGCAACATGTAACACCCCAAATTGCAAAGAAAATTATTGTGGTTACTAAGTTTTACTTATTACTTTAGATTTTTACTGTATTAGCTTTTTAATTTATTTTTGAATGATAAATGAATAAGGCTGAGAGGCTAGGATACATTTTGTTACCTGATTAATGAATAATTAGGAGTTAAAGTATTTTAACAAGAAATTAAAGAAATAGTTGTTAACCTCCAGAAACAGTTACTCATATGCTCCCTCAAGAGGAGGAGGAGAGACAGAGATGTGGGGGGAGAGTCAAGGGAACAAAAAATGTTACCTAGATATCCTTGAGTTGGGTGAAATAAACCAGTGGGAAAGACTCGAATACGGTCGTAAAGGTACAAGACTTGAGGCTGGACTGTGAGCCCTGAAGCCCAAGGTACCTGACTGTGGTGGACTCAATTGGTTGTGTGGAGGAGGAAGTTCTCGGGGGAGAGTTTGGACGTAATTTCTAGACTCACGGCTAGGTGGTGAGACCTTCCAAGCAGGAATATAAGTTGCATGCTTACAAATATGTGAACAGATAAGTGATCCAAAACTACTCTTAAGAGATGTAAATCGAAAAAGGGAATATTAGTTATGTAAATAGAGTTAAATTCTATAGATATGACTGTATTCTATATATTCTATAAAACTGACTGTAGTCTATACATTCTATAGAACTTACTGTAATCCAATTAGAGGATCAAAGAAAGTAACTAGAATATGCATATCATTCCAAGTAGAAAGACAATACTAGATAAATTTGAAGAAAAGTAGACAGAGGATATCATAGACATTGTAGTAAGAAGAACTAGTAATTTGTACATTTTTTATAATTTATTAGCCAAGTGCTCAATATAAGAAATTATATTACTCATATGCTCAGTATAGTTCATTGACAGGAAATACTTAATGCTGTGATATTCAATTATTCCAAACATACAATTTCTTGAAGAATGTACCACAGTAATAGGAAGTAATACATTATGATAACCCATTCAAATCTTCTTGGGTAAACATCGAAAGAAGGGAAGAAGTAAACTTCGGCATGAAAACATTCTTCAATTATGAAAATTAAACCCTCTACCATATTATACTAGTTCTTATAAATGAAAGGTTCCAACAATTTAGCATTCAGATTCCAGAATTGGAACAAATATAACGGAAGCCTGTTCATACTATTAAATAATGACTACAAATCACAAAACAGAGTCGAGTAGAGATTTCCAGTCTAATTTTACAGTCCATTTAGTTTCAAAAAGAAATAAATACGTCTTATGTCTTCACAACTGAGAACCGTAAAAATAGTGCCTAAACCTATGACTCTAACATTCTCCAATAGAAAACCTAAGAAACTTAACCTCGACAGAAATGTTTAAACTATGTCGTAAAGGACGGGTTGTAACAAGTTCACAATAAGATTTCTAGAAACCCTTCATTAAAATTCCAGGTTATGGACCAGCAATATCTTAGCCACTACCCAAAACTCAAGGCATGTTCCCAGGACAACCACCAGCATAAACTTCATATAAACACCTAAAGAAATCAGTAAGAAAGGTTGTTTCCAGCCTATAAATATTGACGAGGACCCATGATATGTGAGTACGCGAATAAAGTATTCACAGTCATGAAAATCACAAAGCTGGCATAAGGTAATACTCGTCCCATGTACATAACTGGTTTGCGAAATCACAGTGGGAAAAGCAAAACAATATCCCCATCAAGCATAAAGGTTAAAACACAGAGAAAGATACTAGAGAATACCTGTGAGTGGGTAATTCCAGTGAATGGTGGTTCGTCTGTATCTAAACAAATTCAAAGTTAGATAATAGATTTTAAATACTGGCAATAATAAACAAGACTAAAACCAAACTTGTGGCTCACCTTTTTGAGGTCAATAACTATCCAGGTTGCCCTCCATAGGTTGGGAAAGTCGACGGAAGACCCTTGTGCATTGGGGTAAGTAGTCAGAACCCCAAGCTGAGCGAGCTTTCGAAGTAAAATACATCAATAGGAAGCACATAACAAAATAACAATGATAAATCAAGTGCGACGGAGTACCTCCTGAAGTGGGCATGGTATAACTCCCCATGGAACCAAATGAAATGACACAAAAACCTCACAAGGAAGCGGAATACCAGAACAGTTGCAAAGCAGCAAACTAAGAACTCAACCTCGCCAAATGAATCATCTGACGACCAAACGCGGGAGAAGAATTTACGAGGCTAAACCCTAGCTACTCCAAGCCGTCAGATCGCCAACCCCAGGTTGGAGGGGGTAGATCCTTCTAGTTGTTGCATGCCAACAAAGTCCTCTGGCGAATACATGCAAAGGCATTAACCTTACTTGTACCGCATATGTACAATACTGCTAAAATCTAAATAAACAAATTAATTATGTGTGTCAACCCCAAAGTATATTAACGTGAATCGTAAATGGTGGACTAACATGAATCGTAGATGGATATGCATTGAGCCTTGATGTGAGAAACCTTGAAAAATGCAATACATGGTAATAAATATGGTATAAGGTAAGGTCCACGATAAAGCTTGCAATCATAAATTTTTATTTATTTATTATTAATTTCATGTAAGTGATAAGTGTTACAAATGGTATCATAGCTCAGGTTCGTACACTGAGACTTTTGGGAAATATGTGTAGATCTATATGTAATATAATAAACAACTAAGTAAATGTGATTGTGAACACAAGGATTGACATGAAAAAGACAGAGGCAAAATGCAGAGGAGTCCTAGACCATTGAACCAGCCAAAGACAACATATGTGGAAGCCAGCCCTGATATGGATACAACTAGGAGAGGAATCTCGCCAAGCCAATGTTGTCCTACTTGAAACCGTCCAACAATTGCATGCTGAGATGACAAATTTAAGGACAGATAATGAACGATTATGGTAAGAACAGGAGATAATTCTTAAAAGTCTATTTAATCAACATAATCAACGAGAACCAGATCCTAGCGCCGAGGATAGAGAGAAAACCCTGACAACCCATCATGAAGAAGATAATGCTGAGTCGGCAGAACGACATAGGGAAGATGAAGAAGGATATTCGGACAATGTTTCTGACCAACGCAAGACAAAAAGACATAAATCTAAATTACAAGGGGAATTTAAAAAGAAAAAATTGTCACTCTTCGAAGGAGAATCCAAAGAGGCAGCGGAAGCTTGGCTAATTGACATGAGTAAATACTTTCAGATTTATGATTACACTAATAAACTTAAATCATGTCTGGCAGTCTATCAGTTAAGGGGTAAGGCTACTCTTTGGTGGGAAGAAATCAAAATTGTAATAAAAATTGACAAAGAATGGGTCATGTGGAAGGAATTTCAAAATAATTTCAAGGATAAGTATTTAACTGAACACTATTATGATGAAAAAGCAAATGAATTTCACGAATTAAGATTGGGAACCTTGACCATGGATGAATATGTGAAAGGAGTCACCTCCTTACTGTGATATGTACCATATATGCAAGAATAAAAGGCCAAGATTCAACATTTCATTAGTAGTCTACCCAATTTTATGAAACAAAAGCTTGAGTTTGATTACCCAAGGACCATGGATGATGCGGTGCGAAAAGCCCACATCTTCTACCAGCAAATGAAACAAAAAATTGAGGGACCTAAAGGAGGACTGAGTAGGAGGGGGAGGAACCTAACCCCAAACAGATAGACAAATATTGTGAATGGCAAGAATATACAGCAAAGTCCCTTCAGTAAATTTCCAGCAAGGAACCATTCCAAAGTCACCTACTCTGAAAATAGACAGCCGGAAGGGGTTAATAAATATATTAATGATCAGCAACCCAAAAAACCTCTGTAATGTTGGGGATGTGGAGAACCCCATTTCTACAAAAACTGTCCGCATAAAGCAAGGATGGAACAACTCTTAAATATGTAAGAAGCTTCCACTATTGGGAAGGTGGCCAAGGGTATGCCTAGAATTAATGCTACTCGGGATGACCATCAAGCGGAATACCAGCCCACCATGATTGAGTGTGAAGGTATGATTGCTAATCAACATGTCTCTGTTTTTTTTGATCCCGGTGCTAGTTTAAGCCTTGTTAGTCCTAAGGTTGTAGAGACTTGTCAACTGCCAAGCGGTAAGTTTCAAAAACCTTGGTTAGTGAAATTAGCCACTTGGACAAAAAGAAGGGTAACTGAAAATACATAACATTGTCCTATCACAATTTTAGGACAACCAAACTATGTGGACCTTGATATACTCTGTTTGGGTTCATACAACATTCTAATAGGGATGGATTGGTTGGAAGGAGGTTGGCCCCTAGTTGATTGTAAGGAGAAAAATGTAAGTTATATCACTGAGGTAGGGCAAAGAAAGGAATTACAAGGAATAAAAAAAAATATTAAGTTGCGTCCTATTACTGCTAGTCAGGTAGGAAAATGTATTAGGAAAGGCTGCCAGATTTATGCAATTCAGGTAGGATACACGAACTCCAAAAGTAAAATTACTTCCTTGGAAGATATCCCTGTTATTCAGGAATTTGTTGATGTATTCCCTGAATCCATTCCTGGATTACCACCTAAGGGTGATATCAATTTCACCATTGAATTAGTTCTGGGTGCAGCCCCTGTATCCAAAGCCCCTTATTGCATGAGCATACCTGAGTTAATAGAACTCGAAATGCAGCTTCAGGAACTTCTAGATAAAGATATCCACCCCAGCGTGTCTCCTTGGGGAGCCCCCATATTGTTTGTATAGAATAAAGACAAAACTTTGAGATTATTCATCAATTATCATCAGTTGAATAAAATGACTATCAAAAATAAATATCCTTTTCCATGTATTGATGATTTATTTGATCAGGTGAAAGGAGCTAGAGTATTCTAAAAAATTGATCTAAGGTTCGACTACCAATAGATAAGGATAAAGGAGGAAGATATTTGTAAAACTACCTTCCGAACTCGTTATGGTCATTACAAGCTCGTGGTGTTACCATTTGGCCTCATAAACGCCCCAACTACTTTTTTGAGTCTGATGCAAGACATTTTTAAGCCATATTTAGATAAATTTGTACTGATTTTTATTGATGACATTTTAATTTATTCCAAGAATCAAGATGAGAATGAAAAACATCTGAGAATAGTGTTGAAAAATCTGTGAGAAAATCAGCTATACGCTAAATATAGCAAGTGTGACTTTTTCAAAAAGATACAATATTTGTATCACGTTATATCAGTAGAGGGAATAGCAATGGATCCACAGAAGATTAAAACTATCATGGAATGGACCACCCCAAGGAATGTTGCTAATATTAGATTATTGTTGGGCTTGGTCGGTTACTACCATCGGTTCATTGAGGGATTTTCAAAAATTGCTTTTCCAATGACCTCATTACAGAAGAAAGGATGTACCTTCTGATGGACAACTAAATGTCAGAAAAGCTTTGAAAGATTAAAACATCTACTTACCACTGCATGTGTGCTAAAGGTAGCAGATAGGGAACAATCTTTCATAGTTTTCACGGATGTAAGTAAAGAAGGTGTTGGCGGAGTGCTGACAAAGGAAGGAAAAATTATTGCCTATGAATCACATAATTTAAAAGAATATGAGCAACAATATTCCGCTTATGATCTTGAATTGACAGGAGTAGTGCATGCACTTAAAATGTGGAGACACTACCTATTGGGGAAGAAATAATCACAACAGGCTTATAAATTTCTTTAACCAATCTAGTTTAAATGCTTGGCAGGCCAGATGGACAACATTTTTGGGTGAATTTGATTTCAAAATGAAGCATCTTAAAGGAAAAGAAAATCGAGTGGCTGACACATTAAGCAGAAAATTACATTGTATTTATGAAATTCAATTCAGCGAGGTGTGATCAAATATTCCTGAAATAATTAAGAAAGCTTCCCTTAAGGACCCAGAGTATGTTTTCCTTTGGAAGCAAGCAAGAGAAGCTCAATTGAAGGGGGAAACATAAAATTATGAAATAAATTCAGATAAGGTATACTCATAGTTAAAAACCGAGTATATGTTCCTAATCAAAATTCCATCAAACAATTGATATTGGATAAATTTCATAAGAAACTGTATGCTGCCCACCCAGGATACCAGAAGCTATTTTCTGCCATTAAGAAATGTTATTTTTGGCCAGGATTAAAGAAAGATGTCATCGAGTACCTATCCAAATGTTTGGAGTGTCAGTTGGTGAAGGCAGAGCATCAGCATCATGCTTGGCTACTGCAACCTTTGCACATTCTGGAGTGGAAACGAGAGACAATTTCTTTAGAATTCATCATTAGTTTACCTCACACTAAGAAGTAGCATGACTCAATTATGGTGGTGGTTGATAAGCTAAGCAAAATGGCTCATTTATACCTGTGAAGTCCACTTACAAAACCGTGGAATTGTAGACATATCTATGAAGGAGATTTTCCATCTACATGGAATACCCAAAGTGGTAATTTCTGATAGGGATGTAAAATTTACATCCACATTTTGGAAAACACTCTTTTCCGAGTTGGGTACCCAGATTCAGTTTAGTATCGCCTACCATCCTCAGATGGATGGTCAAACAAAACGAGTGAATCAAGTTCTGGAGGACATGTTACGAATGTCTATGATGCAACAACCACATAAGTGGGAAGATTACGTCCACCTAGTGGAATTTTCTTATAAGAAAGGGCATCATGAATCACTAGGCATGAGTCCCTTTGAGGTGTTGTATGGAAGAAGGTGCAGGGTGCCCATAGATTGGAATAGTCCAGTCACTAAACTAGCCTTAGACCTTGACATGCTAGCAGAAATGGAGGAGACCGTTAAGAATATTCATTAGAATCTAAGATCTTCCCAAAATAGATAGAAGATGTATGCAGATGAAAAAATAACATACAAAGAGTTCCAGTTGGGGGATCATGTATACCTAAGGGTAAAGCCCCGAAAACTCTCCTTACAATGGAGGGGTTGTGCTAAGTTAGCACCCCAGTACTGTGGACCTTTTCAAGTCTTAGAACGGATTGGACCTATAGCATACAAGCTTGCATTACCAAGCCATATCTGGGTCCACAATGTTTTCCATGTTTCCTTGCTCAAAAATATGTGTACAACCCTCAGGATATAATTAACTGAGAAAATATACAGGGAATAAGTTATTAGAATACATGACTTCTAAATTAACCATTCTAGGAAAGTTTTGACAATAATTGTATATGTGCAGGTCGAACTGGAAGGAGAGTTTATGGTAGAACCTCTTTGTATTCTCGACTGGAGAGAAACCACCTTGTTGAAGTGAGCCATCACTAAGGTTAAAGTGCAGTGGAAGCACTTGCTCGAAAGAGACCACTTGGGAAGAAGAGGAATTTATGCGAAAATATTATCTGACAATATTTTCTTAAATAAAAAAGAACACCAGGGATGGTGTTCCTCACATGGGGGGGGAAGATGTAACACCCCAAACGGAATAGACAATTACTGTGGTTACTAAGTTTTACTTATTACTACAGATTTTTACTGTATTAGCTTTTCAATTTATTTTTGGATGATAAATCCTCACATGGGGGGTGATGTAACACCCCAAACGACATAGACAATTACTGTGGTTACTAAGTTTTACTTATTACTTTAGATTTTTACTGTATTAGCTTTTAAATTTATTTTTTAATGATAAATCACTGAGGCTGAGAGGCCAGGATATATTTTGTTACCTAATTAATGAATAATTAGGAGTTAAAGTATTTTAACAAGAACTGAAAGAAACAATTGTTAACCTCCATAAACAGTAAAATTAAAGAAATAGTTACTCATCTGCTCCCTCAAGAGGAGTAGGAGAGACAAAGATGTGGGGGGAGAGTCAAGGCAACATAAAATGTTACCTAGATATCCTTATGTTGGGTGAAAAAAACCATTGGGAAAGACTCGAATACAGTTGGAAAGGTACAAGACTTGAGGCTGGACTGTGAGTCCTGAAGCCCAAGGTACTCGACTGTGGTGGACTCAATTGGCTGTGTGGATGAGGAAGTGCTCGAGGGAGAGTGTGGACGTAATTTCGAGACTCATGGCTAAGTGGTGAGACCTTCGAAACAGGAATAGAAGTTACATTCTTACAAATCTGTGAACAGATAAGTGATCCAAAACTAAACTTAAGAGATGTAAATCGAAAAAGGGAATATAGTCCTGTAAATAGAGTTAAATTCTATAGATATGAATGTATTCTATATATTCTATAAGATTATTTGTAATCCTTACATTCTATAGAACTGAATGCAATCCAATTAGAGGATCAAAGAAAGTAACTATAATATGCATATAATTCCAAGTAGAAAGATAGTACTAGATAAATTTGAAGAAAAGTAGACAGAAGATATCATAAACATTGCAATAAGAAGAATTAGTAATTTGTATGCTTTGAATAATTTATTAACCAAGTGCTCATTATAATAAATGCTAGTACTCATATGCTTAGTATAGTTCATTGACAAGAAATAATTAATGTTGTGATATTCAATTATTCCTAACAGACAATTTCTTGAAGAAAGTAACACGGTAATAGGTAATAATACATTATGATAACCCATTCAAATCTTCCTCAGTAAACATCAACAAAAGGGAAGAAGTAAACTTCGGCATCCAAACATTCTCCAATTACGAAAATTAAACGTTCTACCATCATGTACAAGTTCTTATAAATGAAAGGTTTGAACCATTTAGCATTCAGATTCCATAATTGTAACAAATATAATGGAAGCATGTTCATACTATTAAATAATGACTGCAAATCACAAAACAGAGTCAAGTCGATAGTTCAAGTTTAGCTTTAGAATCCATTTAGTGTCAAAAAGAAATAAATACATCTTTTGTCTTGTCATCAAAGAACCATAAAAGCTATGCCTAAATGTCTGACTCTAACATTCTCCAATAAAAAACCTAAGCAACTTAACCTCAGCGGAAATGTTCAGACTATGCCGTAAAGGATGGGTTGTAGCAAGTTCATAATAAGATTTCCAGAAACCCTTCATTAAAATTCTAGGTTATGGGCCCAAAACTCAAGGCACGTTCCGAGGACAACCACTAGCATAAATTTCATATTGACGAGGACCAATGAGTTGTGAGTATGCGAATAAAGTCTTCGCGATCTTGAAAATCACAAAGCTAGCATGAGGTAATACCTGCACCATGTACAAAACTAGTTTGAAAAATCGCAGTGGGAAAAACCAAACAAGATCCCCATCAAGAATAAAGGTTAAAACATAGAGAAAGTTGCCAGAGAATACATGTGAGTGGGTAATTCCAGCGAATGGCGGTTCGCCTGTACCCAAACAAATTCAAAGTTAGATAATAGAGTTTAAATACTAGCAATAACAAATAAGACTAAAACCAAACTTGTGGCTCACCATTCCTAGGTCAATAACTGTCTAGGTTTGCCTCCACAGGATGGGAAAGCCGATGGAAACCCTGTGCAGTTGGGCAAGTAATCAGAACCCCAAGTTGAGCGAGATTATGAAGTAAAATACATCAACAAGCAGTGCAAAACAAAATAACTATGAGAAATCGAGTGCAACGTGTACCTCGTGAAGTGGGCACGTTATAACTCCCCATCGAACCAGATGAAGCGGCACAAAACCCTCGCAGGGTAGCGGAAGACTAGAATAGTTGCAGAGCAACAAACCAAGAACTCAACCTTGCCCAATGAATCATGTGATGGCTGAACTCGGGAGAAGCGAGGCTAAACCCTAGCTGCTCCAAGTCGTCAGATCACCAACCCCAAATCGGAGGAGGCAGATCCTTTTAGCTGTCACATGTGAGCAAAGCCCTTTGGCGAATACATGCATAGGCATTAACCTTGCTTGTACCACATATGTACAGTACTCCTAAATTCTAAATAAACAAATTAATTATGTGTGTCAACTCAAACATGAGTCATAAATGGCGGACTGACATGAACTGTAGATGGATATGCATGGAGCCTCGATGTGAGAAACCTTGAAAAAAGCGATACATGGTAATAAATATGGTATAAGGTAAAGTCCACCATAAACCTTATCATCATAAAAAAAAAAATTATTATTAATTAAATGTAAGTGGTAAGTGTTACACAATATATTAGTCACTACCACCTATCAAAATGCAACACCTCCAACACTACACATACCAGCCCTAAATTATAAATTATATATCTCTTAATTTATAACATTGTTTAATTTTAATCTTAAAAACATATTAAAAATGAATAAAATATTCAAAATTATTTAGGAAACATACGAATAAACATTAAAACATTTAATAAACCAATAATCAAAATAGTAAAAAATAATTATAAATATACCATACTTAAACATTTACTAAATCTGTCATCAAAATGGCCAAAGCAGGTCATAACTAAATCCCTGCAACATTATTTGACGTTTTATTGAAAACATAAATAGTAATAGTCAGTCTTAGCAGCAGACGTCTTATTAGCTTTAATGAAAACATAAATAGTAATAGTCAGTCTCAGCAGCATAGGTCGCAGATGTTGGGAGGGCTGTAATAGCCACAACAGTCCAGCGTAGGGCAGCCACAATACGATTGGCAGGTGTAATCCGCATGCAACGTGACCGCTAAACATACCCACAACAATTTTTATCAAGAAAAAATTGTATGTTTAATATTATGTTAAAAATAGTACATAATTATGAAAGACAAATCGTTCCCATAAACCCTATTGTAAAAAACAACTCTGATATATCTTTTAACCAGCCTTGAATCTATTTATATCAATAAAGATTTTTTTCCCTAACATTAAAATTATACAACAAAGGAGCCCCAATGATTCAATGGTAATTTACCTGGTGGCGTTGCCTGCGACTCTTCACCTGGATCATCGCGTATGCTTGTTACAGCAGATAGCAGGAAGAGGGCGAAAATGCAAGTGCCTAACATTAATACCAGCTTTGAAGCAGCCATTAATATCGGTATCAACCCAAAAAGAAAAGAAAAAATCCACGAGTAAAAAAATGAAACCACTAATGAGATGAGATGGTGAGGAGAACCAACCAGGTGAAAGTATAAATAGAGATAGGGTTTGACTTGTAAGAATTAATGCAGTGTTATATTAAAAAAAGGAGTTGTCTATAATGCGAGTTTTTGGAGAATCCGGCGGAAGAAATTGAGGTTAAATCTTGATTTGTTGCAGTTAAAATGGTTTTTTAACTGCATATTTGGATTCAGCGCCCTGAAAAACCCCTAGCATGGTTTGATTGTGCAGAAACTAGTTATCAAAATTGTGATTCCAATAAATTGCTGCATTTTGACGAGAAAACCCCACTAGAAAAGCTTCCAAAAAGTCCCATTAAAACAAATATTAAAAAAATAATAATATTAAATTAAAAAATATTAAATATTAATAAAATTAATTATATTATTAGGAAATAATTTTAATATAGTAAAGAAGTTTATTTTGAATTATGATTTATTAGGAAATTTATAATTATTGATTATATATATACTATATATATATATATATATATAATATTTAAAAATCATAATCACAATATACTTATTATTTTAAAAATTTATTTTTAGATTACTCAATTGAAAAATATAATATTAAATATAAAATATTATAAAATTAATTATATTTATTTAATAATTTAATACATTTGAATATGATTTCTTTATAATGTTATGATATGAGTTTATATATAGTTATGTTTTTAAAATAAATTTAAAGTTTAATTATGGGTTTTATATATAGTTATGTTTTTAAATAAATATAATATTAAAGAAAATATTAATTTTTATAATTAATTGTAGTAGTTATATTTGATAGAGATATTTTAATTTAATATTAATAATTTTTTGGAAATGATTATAATATATATAAAATACTATATCACATATAAATTAAAAATTATATTTTTATTTTATATATATGTTGAGAGTTATATTTCAACAATATTGTTATTTAATTTTTAAAATCATAATACAATAATACTTATATATTTAAAATCATTATTTTTAGAATTACTTAAATAAAAATTAAATTAATATATAAACTAAAGCTATAATCTCATTTATGAAAATAGAAATGATAGTTATATTTGATTTATATTAAATATTAGATGTCAACTAAACATACATTGAATTATTATATTAGAGTAAAATAAATAAATTTGAAAGTAAATAAATAAATATGGTGAAGAAAACTAAGGAGTTGAAAACATAAATAGAGATAGGGCTCGAGTTGTAGGAATTAAATATAATACTAGTACAAGAGTTATAATAGGTCAAGTATTAACTATCCAAATTTGTGCATGCCGGGAACAATGGCAGAGAGAGCAAGGAGCGTAGTAGGTTAGGGTTTTAGGGTTTCCACAGCCCTGCCCTAACAACCCTGCTAAAGTGCTACCAAACAAAGGCCTGCAAATGGACCTGCAACCCACGACTGAGAAAGCGATGAATGGTATGGCAGGGGGGAAGAGATCCCCTCCTATAAGAATGTCGCAGCAGGAGAATCGAGCTAGTAGGCGCCGCTGACGGAAATGGGGGAAGAGGTAAAGGAATACCAGTTTTGGGGGCCAAAGTGCAGGTGGGTTTGAGAGGAAAATGCCTGCCAAGAGCTGCTAAAAAAAAGATTCATTTTCCCAAACAACAAGCTGGAGGAGTACCGAAAATACATGAAGGATCATGCCCTCATCTAAAAGTTCATAGGGGCATGGCCGACAGAGAAAGAGGTTATTAAATGGATCCAACAAATATGGCAACCAAAAGACCACATTGATCTTAGGCTTGGGGCGAAGAGTTTCTTCACATTGATCTTCTCAAATCTGGAAGACAATGAAAGGGATTTTGAAGACGGGTCGTACTTCTTCAACAATGTCGGTCTCTTCATCAGGAACTCGGAAGAATGCTACAACCCTAATCAGGAGAACTCTTGGCTGCCCTAGTATGGGTACGGCTATTCGGTCTACCAATGGACTTTTGGGATCCAAAGATTTTAGAAGGCATCAGGAATTATGTTGGCACCTTTATTAAAGTGGAAAATTTGACAAGGAAAGTAAGATATACCTCCAATGCCAGAATCTGCATTTATATGAATATTACAAAGCCACTCCCCAATTACATAGAGATGGAATACCATGACAAGGTTTGGCAACAACTGCTAGACTATGAACATATGCCATTTCGGTGTCTCAGATGCCATGAATATGGCCACTTGATCCAAGTATGCCCCTTAAACTAGAAAGAAAACCCCCTTGCGGATAGGCAGGCAGGGGAATCGATGACTAAAGAAGATGGAGAAGGGTATCAAGAGGTGCAACGGAGGAAAAGAACCCTGAAGCAGCCAGGTACTCGATAAGAAAAACAAACAGAGAAAGAACAAAGACCCCAGAACCACTTTTCAGTATTACAGGAAGACAACATGGGCACATATATGAGAGACATCTCATTGGAAATGGCAGGCCAAAAAGGCAAAGAACTAGAAGGAAATAAAATGAAGAAAATGGTGATTGAGATAGAGCAAGGAATGGTGGAACAAACCCTAATGGAGATTGATGGCAAAAAAGAATACCTAAGTGCAGAAGAACAAGTCATTAAGCAGTTATTATGGGAATGGAGACACCTGGATGAAAGATTCATCGCGGAAGACTAGAAGTAACTTTATAAGGACACTTTTCGACAATACAAAGACAAGCCGGGCTCAGCGATAATAAGCCAACCTAAACATTTAGGGGCCCAAACCAACCAAGGGCAAGAAGTGGGAACACAAGGAAAAGGAGGTAAAACAAGAGGTAGGAGAACGATGAATGAATCCATGCAAATAGTAGGAGAACTGCTAGTGAATTCGGGAAGAGTAGTGCCATTGTTAGAGGTCTTCCACCAACCGCTAAAATTGTTAAAATGATCATTACAACTTGGAACATTAGAGGCCCAATAGCAGAGGAAAACATAGATACCTTAAGCAGAGGTTGAAAAAAGATAATCCAAGCATTATGATAATACAGGAAACCAAAATCAGCGAAAGAAAGCTGAAAGAAATAATGGAACACTTCAAGCTAGAATATCAAATCATGGCTCAGGACGCTAATGGTAGTGTAGGGGACTGGCGATTCTCTGGAATCCGACGGAAGTTTGGTTTGAAAACTGGGTTAGCCTACCAAGAATTCTTATAGGAAAAATTTGGAATATTGGATCCAATGAATGGGTTTTGTTTTCAGGGGTTTATGGACCCCATATTCCAGGAGAAAGAGGAGCCTTCTTACAAAAGCTAGTAAATCTGAGAAAGTTATACCCAGAAGACCTATGGGTAGTGGGGGGGAATTTAACATGATCATAACCCTAGGGGAAAAGAAAGGAGGAATGAGAAGAACAGATGCAGATATGGAAGCCTTCAGTGAAACCATCACAAGTCTACTCCTAGTTGATATGCCCACAATCAATGGGATTCATACCTCGAATAACATACGAGGAGGGATTCATCAAATAGCATGTTGATGCAATAGATTCCTACTCTCAGAATAACTGAAAAGCAGAGATGTTTTCATAGAAGCTTTGATACTTCCATGCATGGGGTCAGACCATTGGCTAGTTCACCTGGAGGTGGACCTAAAAGTAAGACCCACAAACCGGCCCTTCAGGTTTGAATCCTTCTGGCTCAGACACTCATGTATCCTTAAAAAAATCAAAGAATGGTGGACACAACATGAACACCAGGGTAGGAACAAGATGCACACCTTCCAATTGAAGCTAAAATAACTAAAGAAGAAGCTCAAGAAGTGGAATAATGTAGAGTTCTGGCACATTATCAAGGATTAGAATGAACTCAGTAAGTGTATGGAAAAATTCCAACAGAAATTATACATGAGGGGAGGTCAGAAGATCTAATTCGAGAAGAAGGATTACTAATAAACAAGATAGAGGAAAGAAGACAACACAAAGAGATCCTCTGGAAATATAAATCTTGGGTCCAGTGACTGAGGGAAGGAGAGTAAGACATGATATTCTTCCACAAATACATGTTGCACCACCGACAACATAATTGAATTTACTCCCTATAAGATGAGGAAGGACAACGCAAAGTCCAACATGAAGAGATGGAAGCCCTTTTGGTCAACTGTTTCAAAGATTTTCTCATGGAATGTCCTGAAAATAGAATGGAAGCCACTCAAAGAATCATGCAGCATATCCCTAAACTAATAAACAATGATCAGAACATGGCCTTGATGCGAGCTATCTCTAAAGAAGAAGTAGAAGAGATAATCAAAGGAATGCAGAAGAACAAAGCCCCTGGCCTGGATGGATTCATTGCATATTTTTATCAAGCCACCTGGTCATTCATGGGGTAAGACATCCTCGAGGTGGTAGAGGAATCGAGATGGAACCAAAAGTTATGTCCAAGTATTAATTCTACTATTATTGCTCTGATACCTAAAACTGCTAAGTCTGATGTTCCCCAAGGATTTAGGTCCATTGCCCTTTGTAATGTCATTTACAATATTATAACTACTCTCATTATCAAATTCCTAAAGCCCCTACTTCCCAACCTCATTTCTCCTGAACAAACATGATTTGTAGAGGGTCGAAAACTCATTGATGGTTTCAATACATCCCAAGAAGTAGGTCACTCTCTTAAGTTCCATAAGATCCTAGGCATGATGATAAAGTTGGATCTATCCAAGGCATATGAAAAACTCAGCTGGGGATACCTATCGAGTATCCTCAAAGCATACGTTTCGCCCATAAATGGATCAACTTGATCCTTGCCATGATCTCCTCCCCGATATTCTCAACCCTGTTGAATAGAACTCCCACCTCGACATTCAACCCAACCCGAGGCCTTAGACAAGGGGACCCTATCTTGCCCTTCTTAGCAACAAATGGTCCAGGTCGGTACATAGAACAGAAGGTACGCGATTCCCAGCTCCAAGTTTTAAGCATATGGGGCAATGACATGCCCATCACTCATCAAAAATTCATGGATGACATTATGTTGTTTTATCAAGCCACCGTGAGGGAAGCCCAAAGCATTAGAGATATCTTAAACACCTTTATGGAAGCCTCAAGGACTAAGATAAATAATGAAAAATTGTTAGGTCCCTATAATACTAGTGATTCCCCCATTATTATTGTCATTGTATCCCTTATTACTGTTGTTGTGCCCCTATTATCCCCATATTGTTATTATTGTGCCCCATAGAATCCCTCTATTATTATTTTTGTGCCTTTATATTATTATTGTTAGGTTGGCTTGGTTATACTGTGACCCCTTAGATTCCTATATATAGAAAGGAGGTTTTGTCATTTGAATCATCCAAGAATTGTTCATTTGTGTAATGTAAAGGAGATTGCCCCCTCGAAGAGGCTAAATTATAAGGCATTGATCTATCTTTTCTATCTTTTTGTGAGCTTGTTTCATAACATTTGGTATCAGAGCTTTGGCTTCTAGGGTTTCGCTGCTCCAAACAGGTCATTGTGGAATGTTCGCTATAATTTTTTTCTGTGGCGTTTCAGAAGCTAAAAACAAAACCCATTTGAGATGAAATCGAACTGAACCTTGGGTCCAAATTTTGGATTTTGTCTCGCTCTATTTTTAGAGATATGATTTGAGGAAGTTAGGGTTTTGTGCAAGCTCCAGAATTTCATCTCAAACAAGTCATTGTGGAATTTTTGCTATAACTCTTTCACTATGAAGTTTCGGAAGCTAAAAAAAAACACATTTGAGAAGGAATTGTTCTAAACCTCAGCTCTAAATTTTAGATCCTATCTTGCTATATTTTCAGAGATATAACCTGAGGAAGGTAGGGTTTTGCAGACCCCCAAATTACATTCCAAACAGGTCACCTTGGGAGAATTGTCATAACTTTCGCTCTGAGCATCAGATTGAATTTTTGTAAGAAGTTACAGAAAGAGAACGAACAATAGTTTTTTTGGGTATCATTTTCAGAACCTAAGGTTGAAAAGGTGACCCACGGCACATCGTACAAGTTCCCTTTATTGAACCAGTCTATACTTAGGTCATCGTGGGAGATTTGGCATAACTTTTCATTAGAGAATTCAATATTGATCAAACTTGTGGGGTTAGAAAGATTACCCATAGGGTTACTGTAGGAAGAGATTTCAGACCTGGGAGATCCAAAATTACAGAGATACATCAAATTCAATATCGAGCTCCTACAAAGTGAAGAAAGCTGTGTAGTTTTTTTAAATTTTTGCATAAGCTTGGTTTGAAAAATTAGTTTGAAGGAATTCAAAGGGCAGAGTGAAACATTATTATCGGTAATTGCTGTCCCAAAGAGAGAAAATGGAAACACCTAGTAAGCAACCCGAAAGCTCTAGCATGACTCATGAAGAAGAGGAAGAAATGCAACATGATATATCAAAATTACGAGACCAAGTGCAACAAATTTCACTTGCACAAAAAGTAACAAAAAATAAGATGGATGGTTTAAAGAAAGATGTAGAAGATAATATGGATGGTTTAAATAACGGCGAGGAAGCTAAGATGGATGGTTTAAAGAAAGGCATGGAAGCTAAGATGGATGGTTTAAAGAAAGGCATAGAATCTAAGATGGACAGCATGGAAGCTAAGATGGGCGAAGTGGAAGCTAAGATGGATTACGTGGAAGCTAAGATGGATGGCGTAGAAGCTAAGATGGATGATTTAAAGAAAGGCATGGAAGGTTTGAAGACAGATTTGACAAAGTTTCTACAAGAAATGCTTACTAATGGCGAAAGGGTAGTAAAGGAAACTCATGATGAAAAATAAATGAATGTTTACTATGATTTCATAGACTCTAACGTTGGATCGAAGAACCACCATGTTCCAAAGATCGATATGAGGAAGTTTGATGGCAAGGATCCTGGAACATGTATACTACAAATGGAGCAATTTTTCGATCTCCATAATGTGAAAAACACACAAAAGGTACGCATTGCATCTTTATATTTGGAACCAAATCAATTTATATGGTATTGATGGCTTTTCTCTCGTAAACAAATTGTCACTTGGGCTATTTTTATGGATGAAATGATAGCACATTATGAGGATACAAAAAGAAACACTTTTTTTAACCAATTGATAAATCTCAAACAAAAGGGTTCAATGATGGAGCACATTGAGGACTTCCAAAAATTGAATATAATGGTAAGATATATTCCAAAGGAGCATAGGATTGAGGTGTTCATAGGGACTTTAAAATATAACATACAACATGAGGTTCACCTGTGGGAACCAGATTCATTGGAGAAGGCATTCAGGTTGGAAAGAAAAATGGAAAGCAAAATTATGGAAACAAGGAAGACTACCACTCACAATCATAAAGATGGAAGTGTTGCTACCCCTAACCATCCACAACCTACAAGGTTGACACCACAACAATTGGAAGAAAAAAGAGTAAAAGGGCTTTGTTACAGTTGTGATAGCAAATACACTAAAGGTCATAAGTGTTCCGAGAAGAAATTATTTTACATAGATTGTGAAGAGGAGGAAGAAAAGGAACAAGAAACATCAAAAGAAGAGGATATACATAAGGAAGAAACCATAGAAAAAGAAGAAATGAATCTGACCATATCTTGTAATGCATTGGCTGGAATTACCACTTCTT